>JAOVVI020006156.1:0-13915 GCA_028571085.2 Nepenthes alata | reverse complement strand
AGCCAGCATCGGGTTTATATAGTGGTAGGGTTTGGTGGAGTAAGTGGGGTAAGTCACTAACTCCTTTACTTATTAATAGACGGTAGGCAGGAGTAACTAGGTTAGTTTACTTACACCATTTGGTCGCCGCCTAGTTAGATTCTAACTAAATAGTTAGGTTTTCTTTTTCTTTAGTTGCCATTAGTTCATTTCAGGCTAACTACTCGGCCCACTCCGCTGCTGGCCAACCTTTTTGGGCCGTTTGTGATTCTGAAGGGAGGACCGATCTTGATGCACAAAAAAGAGAAGCCGACTGATTTTCATGGGAGGAGGCCGAACCTCTTTATACAAAAGGGAAAGGCCGAAGTTGTTGGGCCTCAAGGGGCAGATCTTGTTTTCTTCTTACACAAAAGTTGGTTTTATTTTAGGCCCAAGGGAAAAACTTGTCTTCTTTAGGCTTAAGGTGGTTGGACTTCTTTTTAGACACAAGGAAAAGTTGAACCTCTTTTTGACCCATATAAGGCCGGTCTTCTTTTTCTTCTTCACAAAGCCAGTTATCATTCTTCACTTAAAACTGAGTTCAATTTTCATGCAGAAGGGCCGAGTTCTATTTCATATGGCCAAATTCAAATGCAGTGCCGATTTTAACTTTTGCTTTGGGATGCCGGTCAACTTAGTGTACGTTCCGGTCAACATTTTAAGCCATTAGATTTTGGGATCTCACAGTATTATCTAGAAGATCTTTAGCAATCTCACGTCCGATGGTCGTCACCACCACATACTCAGCCTCCACACCTTCTTGTCGCTCAAGGAGCACTTGAGGCGCGTTTTCCAAAAGATGGGTGCTCGATGAGTGACCGAGATGTCATAGAGGTGCATTTTTTAGAAGGTGCGCACTCGATGAGGGCCCGAGACACCACTGAAGTGCATTTACCAGAACATGGGTACTCGAGCACTGAGGCATAAATCCTTAAACCCTAACGTGCACCTGCCGCACACTCGATTTGCGCTCGAGTGGCGCAGCCCTAATGTCTCTGATGACTATTTTGTTTAAACCTAGTTTTGGGCTCTTTTATATATATGAGCCTTTCTTCTTCACCCAGATGTTTAAAAAAAAGAGATTACTTACTAACGACGATAATTGTTATTCTTTATTATTTTGAGCCGAGAATTCGTGCCCTCCGGAGAAAGTTCCATCCTTTTTATTAGCTAATCTTTCAAAGTTTTCTCATATTCTCATATTAATTGACCATACTCTCTTTCTTTCCTATAAAACCTTGAGAGTGACGTGGGTGGCATAGAAACTGAGCTCCAGCGGTGTACAGTACCCCGATGGAATAAGAAGGAAGAATTGACTAGATGATCAGAAGGTATGACCATGCTCTCTTTCTTACCTATAAACCCTTGTGAGTGACGTGGAAGGTATAGAAACTGAGCTCCAGTGGTGTATAGTACTCCGACAGAACAAGAAGAATTGACTAGAAGATCGGAAGGTATCTAGTTCCGTCGGTCGGAGCAAATCCAATGAGTTTCTTAGTAGGAATCACAATATGGGAGTAAGTCAGTTAGGATAATATGTCTATACTGCCCAATTTGTAAGTTGATTTTCTTAATGTATATTTTTCCTAGCCGTGGAGCCCGAAGGGTTTTTTCTCAATATCCATGGTTATCAAGTATTTCCTTTTGTTACCAAAAATCAAATCTTTATTACTATACTTATCATTTGGTATATTTTAATTGCATGTTGTTTGCTCGTTAAATTATCTGGTCACAATAATACTTTATATGTGTCGTATATTTGTGGAACTATATTTTTGAAATTATTAAAAAGGGGTTGAAACTATCGTGTCAAGGAACGCCTAGTTCTTCTCAATTGGTATCAGAGAGTCACCCTGATCCATGACCCCAATATAGATGCATACCAATTAATCGCTATCAGTTCCTCCTTATTTTGATGGGAGCAACTACGCATATTGGAAAGTACGTATAAGAGCATTTCTCAAATCAATGGATGAGCGAGTATGGGCTAGCACCCAAATTGGGTGAACACCACCTAAAAGCACCTCGGGTGATGAACCAAAAATTTTATCCTTATGGACTAAAGAAGAACTTGATGCCTGCAATTAGAATAGAAAGAGATTGCACGTTGTCTTTTTAGTTGTATCCCCCGAAGAATTTAAGCGTATCTCCATATGTGAGATCTCAAAAGAGGTGTGGGATATCCTTGAGATTATCCACAAAGAAACTAAATTAGTTAAAAATTATAAATTGTAAATGCTCACTACTAGGTTTGAGGAAATGAGAATGAAAGATGACAAAATTTTTAATAAATTTTATACTAAATTAAACGACATTGTTAACTCTGCATTTAATTTAAGAGAACATATTTTCAAGAATAGAATTGTCTGAAAAGTCCTATGATATCTACCTGAACGCTTTAGACCGAAGGTTACTACAATTGAAAAAAGTAAAGATCTTAATAAATTGAAAATAGAAGAACTTGTTGGTTCTCTATAAATATACGAGCATACTCTTCCTCAATAAAAAAGAACAAATTAATTGCCCTGAAAACTATAAAGGAAGAGAGATTGCCACTCGAATGAAGAGTCGTATAGTGATGAGGACTTTGTCGTGTTCGTTAAAAATCTTAAACAATTCTTCAAAAATAAAAATAGTAAACGAACCTCTAAAAGAAATGACTTGTCTCATAACTCGATTAATAAAGAGAAAAAGAAAAATGAAGACTCTAAAAGTAAGAAATCCCAAGGAATCAAATGCAATGAATGCCACAATTTCGGTCATATTCGGATCGAGTACCCTAATTTTAAGCATCAGAAAGGAAAAACTTTAAATCTTTCTCTAACTGATGATGAAATTTTTTTGAAAGATGATAAGGTAAATTATATGTCATTCAAGACATCTATTATTAGTAGTGATGAAGACACTAGTGCGTAGCCTAAATAATCAAATTCTTCTTATGAGGAATCTGATAACGAAGATGGGCTTCAAGAAACTTATGACAAACTATTTAGAAAATATTTAAAAGTTAAAAAAATAAATAAAATCTTAAATAGTAAGCTAATTGAATCAGAAAAAGAAAAAGTAGAAGTTATAGCTAAATTAGATTGTGCCACTATTAAATATCGTGAATTGAAAATGCTAAACAACTCCTTAATCGTTAAAATTAGATCCTTAGAATTGGAGCTTGAAAATTCTAAGAACGATATTAAAAAATTCTCAAGTGGTATCCAAAAACTTGACCACATGTTGGGTTTGGGGAAAGTTGCTGGAAATCAAAAGTGTTTGGATTATGATGAGAATATTTCTCAACACGGCCCGCATTCTAGAACAATCTTTGGTCCTGCCACAAAAATTTTACACAAAAATATTAACACATCTAAAATTACTAAATCTGTGCCTAAATGTGTAGAGAAAAGATTTGGTTCCAATTCTTTACCTAATCCAAATAGCCAAAAGGTTATGAATAAACCTGCTAAAGTCCACCAATTTTCTAAAATAAATGCCATTTCAACCAAAGATCTAGGAATTTCAATTCCATCCCTAAGTTTGTGCCTACCTACCATTTGTGTAGGCAAATCAATCACATTTGTCCCCGTTGTCATACCATGAATCTTCTATACAACCAAAGACAGTGGATGAAAATGAACAAACTCGTTAATCACATTCAATGTCTGAATAAACAAGTAAAAAAGTTGAACTAGAAAGTAAATTTGTTGAGAAAAATATGGATTAAGAAAAGTAAGTTGTAAAATTCTACTAAAACTTATTCATGTAATATTGCTCACATTGTCCTAAAAGCCCAAAACCATTTACTGTGGTACCTAGATAGTGGATGCTCTAAACACGTGCGGGAAAAAAATCCATATTCTCCTCCTTGTCGGACCATTCTGATGGGACAGTTGTCTTTGGCGATGGTGCTAAAGCTCCCATTCTTGCAGAGGTCAAATTTATATTTTTGGACTCTCAATCTTGTGATATTTTGTATGTCTCCATGCTAAAATTCAACCTTTTGAGTATTAGACAGTTATGTGATGAAAACTTTGAAGTCGGATTTTTCTAGGATAAGTGTTGCATATACGACACAAGTGGCTCGTTTGTTTTAGAGGGCAAGAGAACTCCCGACAATCTCTATGGTATCGAGCCTAACAACATCCTAGGATGTAATCCTGCTAAAATTAATTCTACAGAATTATGGCATCAACATCTTGGCCATTTGAATTTTAAAATTCTGTCTATTGTTTCGTAGAAAGTTATGTTGAAGGGCTTCCTAAATTGTCTAATGTCAAGCATCATGTGTGTAGTCCTTGATAATTAGGAAAACAAACTAAAACGAGCCACCCATCTCTTAGTGACATCCGCACCTCATGTCCTTGTCAATTTGAGCCCAAACACTTCGGTAGTGCAGCCATTGCGGAGTTATTTACCTCATGTATGTCTCAATGGCAATTGACTCTCGAACGAGAGGTTGACCTTATTTACCTTGATCCTGCCATCACCTCGTTGTTCATTAATCGACACTGGGAGCCCATTCTGACTAACTTGATTAGTACCTTCCCCTCGTTAATCCAAGAATTTTATTCGAATATCCATGATTATTCCCTCTCTTCTTTGTCTACCTTCGTGAGGGGGAGTCACCTTCGGATTACACTAGACGTGATCTCCACTACTCTTGGCATCCCTCGTGTTACCAATCCTGACTATCCCTTCAAGGGACGTTCCTTACCTCCCCACGATGTAGTCGCCTCATTTCTTTTTGGCTCCCCCATGTTGTGGACTAGGTGCTCTTACAAAGTCAAACTCCTAAGCCCTTAGTGAATGGTTGTGAGTCGGATCATGCTGACAAATCTATTTTTGGTCTCCCACTTCTCATCCATTCCTCCTAACAAAGTTCACTTCCTTTTTACTCTCCTAAGTGGGCGGTCGATTGATCTTCTATTCCACCTACGCATCCATATGCCAGCCCATTTCTCTTCTAGGAATAATGACAACCTTCCTCACGGTTGTCTCATTCAACGCCTTTTTTATTGCTTTAGGTGTCCAGTGTCCGGACCTCCCTCGTGCGTCCCTTGGCCAGCCTATTACTCACTCCACCTTTGAGCAAAGCTGCTCTGACACTCGTCGACCCTCCATTGCCTCTGATGATCCTCTTTTAGAGGCTCCGTCCTCTCTGGATGAGGCTGGGCCGTCCGTTCCAGGTCACTTGCGTCTCTCCTGCTCATCTACCTCTATCTCCTTCCACACTCTAGGCCTTCTATCCTATACCTTTCAGCAGTTGGCCCGCTTGTCCACGTCCTAGGATTGGTTGCACGCATTCTATGTGCAGTTGGCATCCCCCCTTCAGCACGTTGTTTATTCTTAGGCACAGTTTCAGTCTGAGGTGCTTGCGTGTATTGACTCTCAGCTTCCTACTCAAGAGGGGCAGTTCTTTCATCAGGCAGCGGAGCCTCCTCGTTAGTCTTCTTCTGGGTGGTCTCTCCGACAGTTTCTCTAAGTTTCCTCCGAGTCTTCATTTAGCTCCTTGGTCATTCGTGACAAAAAAGGGGAGTAGTTTTTCTTCGATCGGGGGAGCACTCTTTTTATGTTTTGTTAGGGGGAGTGTGTTATGTTTCATTCTTTTATTGTACATTTGCTGCTTGTTACATTTGAGATATTATTGTTCATTTTTTTTTTATCATTACTGCTATTTATTTGGTTGCTACTGGCCATGTTTATTTGCTTACTACTATTTTTATAATCTTTTTGTGCACTAACCATGGCTGTTCAGGAACCACAGCTCTCTCTTAGGCCACAACAGCTCGACAGTTTCCTTATATGTTTTTTATTTCGTTATGTACTATATTGATTATAACTTGGAGTCAATGTTTATGTACACGGGTTCTATCTCAGTGGTGTCTGAACCCGTGATTATCTTGTATTTTATTTTCTTATTTTGTATGGAGTTTTGTCACGGAATTATCAAATGGCGAGATTATTAGTCGTATTTTGTGTTGGCATATTTCATGACCATGTCGGATCATTTGTTGTCTTCGATATCGTATTGCCTGAAAGATTTTCAACAGTATCACGTCTGATGGTTGTCACAGCTACATACTCAGTCTCCATGCCTTTCTGTCGCCACTGAAGTGCGTGAGAAACCACTGAGGTGCGTTTCACAAAATGTGGGCACTTGATGAGCACCCGAGGCACCACTGAAGCGCATTTACCAGAACATGGTCACTCGATGAGTGCCTGATAGGCGTTCAAGTGTCGGGGAACAAATCCTTAAACCCTAACGTGCACTCATCGCACGCTCGATCTGTGCTCGAGCGGCGCGACTCTAATATCTCTAACGACTCTTTTGTTTAAACCTTGTTTTTGGGCTCTTATATATATATATATATGAGCCTTTGTTCTTCACCCAACAGTTAAAAAAAGAAAGAGATTACTCACTAAAGGCAATTATTGTTATTTTCTATTATTTGGAGCCAAGAATTAGTGCCCACCGAAAAAAGCTTCATCTCTTCTATTAGCTAATCTTCCAACGTTTTCTCATCTTCTCATATTAATTGACCATACTCTCTTTCCTGCCTATAAACCCTCGTGAGTGACGTGAGAGACATGGAAACTGAGCTCCAACTATGTATAGTACTCTGACAGTATAAGAAGGAAGAATTGACTAGAAGACTGGAAGGTGTCTGACTCCGTTACCCGGGCCAAATCAAAGGAGTTCTTTGATAGGAATCATAAGACGGGAGTAAGTCGGCTGGGATAGTACGCCTGTATCATCCGGTCTGTAAATTAATTTTCTTAGTGCATATTTTTCCTAGTCGTGGAGCTCAGAGGAGATGTTTTGATAGCCGTGGTTATTGAGTTTTCCTCTTCGTCACCAAAAATCAAATTTTTATTACTGCTCTTATCATTTGGTATATTTTAATTGTATGTTGTTTGCTTGTTAAGTTATCTGAACACGATTATACTTTACGTGTATCGTATACATATGGAATTATGTTTTCGAAATTATTAGAAAGGAGTTGAAACTATTGTGTCAAGAAATGCCCAGTTCCTCTCACCAATAATTTCATCATCTGAATGAACAACATTAACATTGTTTGGAATAGCCCACGAGATTAGATTACAGAAAAGGAATCTTATATTAATATCCAGATTCACACCATAAACAAATGAGACTAATAATTCCTAGAAGAAGTAGAGTCAATAATTATGCAATGCATAGCGTGGAGAGTAAAACCAAGCATGGTGACATGAAGCTCAATTGGGTCCCACCCCATCCAAATATGTCTTGGGGACCCATGTCAGGAGTTGACCATCCACTTCTATCCTTTGATAATTCTCTAAGAGATTGAAATAGCATGGGAGTAATTGACTTTAGTTTCAACAACCCCATAAAGATTTAAGAAATTTGAACAATAAAGTCATCAATGCCTGCAATTTTCTACAGTCTTGTTGTGTCCGAAATTTTCGATTGTTGTACGGATTAGGGAGCCTTCCAATCTTCCGCTGCCATTCGATTGTATCAGGTCCAGTCTTTGTCGCTGATAGTCTAGAACTTGTACAATATAAATTACACATAAGAGGTCAGAGGGTGGTGGGAAGTTATCCCACCGTCGCCACTCTAACGCTTAAGTTAGTTGTCTTCTGCAATAAACGGAGGAAAGCACGTTTAAAGGTAAACGTAACGAGAGTGCAAAGATGCAGTGATGATGGGAGTATGAGTGGGATGTATTTGGAGGACTGAGTTTTGAGGACTGCCCGACTTATGGGCGGCTCACTATGTGAGGACTGAACTATGAGGTGCGCCCAGCTGAGGGCGGCTTACTATGTGGAGGGCTGAGCTACGATGGTGCATTTGACTAAGAGGCGGCTCACTAGTTGAAGTATTAGGCTCCGTGGGTGCACCCGGCTAAGGGGCAGCTCACGAGGCAGTGGACTAAGCTTCGTGGGTGCAACCGGCTGAGGGGTAGCGCAGAGATGTGCCCGCTTGGGGCAAGACGACACGTCCAAGAGCCTCGGTGACATTTGGAGGCTTAGCAAAACGTACCAAGATGAGCGCCGAGCTTGTCAGGCCTTGTCCACCTGTGTTAGGCCAGTTAACAAACAGGCATGGAGTCAGCTAGGGGTGAAACAGGTTTATCGAATTGGGCACCCGAGAATACAAGGGATGCTGGACCGCTTTGTGGGGAGCTTCGTTCCCTATTCTGTTTAAGGGAGTTGAACGCTGTTCATGGGGGCTCCGTTGCTGGCGCAGTTGAGCGACGTTCTTTGAGGTCCCTATGACAATAGGTTTGGTCAAGAGCTTCAGGGAGTTATGGATACCATTGATGAGGGGCTTGGAGCTCCCCGTTGGTCTGATTTGGATGACAGCTGAGCTCCATTTATGGGATTTGGCCTCATATTTTGTTCTACTGAAAGGCTCTGGACTCCGTTTTGGGGGGGGGCTTGCCGAGTGCTCTGGTCACCATACAAGGGGTTTATACTCTGTTTTTGCTGAGAATGCTAAGAACGTGGGCCGCCACTGTTGGGGCCTTTGTTAGGCTCCATTGTCCTCGATTCGAGGGATAAACAGCTATGCGCCATTGACAGTGAGCACTAGGCGTTATTTTCGGGAGAGCCCCATACCTTGTTTTGGTGGAAACATGAGTAGAGGGGTTAGACGCCATTGATAGGAGAGCATTGTGCCTCGTTTGGCCCTAGAGCAATAGCGAAGAGTTGGTTGCCATTGGCGAAGAGCCTTGTGCTTTGTTTGGTGAGAACGTTTGTGCGTTCTTGTTGAGGACACCTTGCTCTGTTTTCACCAGAAATGAGAATGGAATGCTAGGTACCATTTATGAGACTTTGTGATGCTTCGTTTCACCGACAGGGTGGGAACTGGAGCGGCGATCTTAGGGAGTTAATTTTGATGGATTTTGCTCCCCCATTTAGGGACTTGTGTTTCCCCCCTCTTTGCTATTCCATTTTCCCCCTTTTTATTGAGGGAAGGGATGAATTTTTTCCCACCAAGTGGAATTCAACTTTTCCCACTAAGAGGGATTTCTTTTGTCAAAATGAAATCTTTCCCACCATGACGAAGCTTCTTCGCTACGCTCTTGGTTTCAGGCCAGCCCACGATAATGGACCCATCACTAGCCCCCCATATCGAGTGGTTTAAAATTTCAATCCTCGGCATGTAATGATGGGACATCATTACGTAGGTCCTCATGCAGATTTCAGTCCTGTCAGGTTTGTCGGATTCGAGGGTGACTGGAGGTGGATGCGCTCGTGGGAGAGTGGCTGGTCGAAGGAAAGGTGGTAACCTATTCCAGGGTCACATGATTGCTGGAAGTCAAAGTTTGGCCAAATGACGAATCCTCACACGCGGCCGGGGCATGGGATGGTTAATCTCACCTTAAGCTTGTTGGGGTCAAGTACCTTATGATACTTGCTCCTTTTTTAACAACGGGATAGGTCGATTGGCTAGTGACTCACACTTCAGGTGATTTTACTTGTGGCAGTTGGCCATGACACACTGTTAGGGAATGGTTGGCCGCATCCCCTCGAATCTGCTTGAGCCAAGTACCATCGTTCGGCCACCTTTGGGTCATGGTGCATAGAGGGGTGCCTTGCCTGCTTGAAGAGGACCCGTGCTTGCTAGAGGATTGACAGCCTCCACGCTGGAGAGAGGAGGGCTAAGGGCCTCCTAGTAGGAGGAGGGATGAGGACTTCCATGCTGGAAGGAGGAGAGCAGAATGCCTCTAGGCAGGAGAAAAGGCTGAGAGCATCCATACTAGAGAGGAGGGCTGAGGGCCTCCTAGCAGGATAGAGGGTTGAGGACCTCCGTGCTGGAGAGAGGAGGGCTGAGGGCCTCCTCACAGGATGGAGGTTTGAGGACCTCCATGCTGGACAGAGAAGGGCTGAGGGCCTCCTGACAGGATGGAGGATTCAGGACCTCCATGCTGGAGAGAGGAGGGCTGAGGGCCTCCTGACAAGGGTTGAGGACCTCTGTGCTGGAAGAGGACCCACACGAAAACTAAGGCCTTACTTTCAGGCACACCGCGTAATAGTTCTCACTAACCAGCCTCTAAAAAACATTCTCTAGAAATCCGACGTTTCTGGACGGCTGGTAAAGTAGGCTATCGAATTGGGCGAGTTCAATATTGAGTTTTGGCCCAGACTTGCCATAAAAGCACAGGCTCTAGCCGACTTCATTGTCAAAACCATGACCCCAATTCTTGAAGAGCAGCCCCCAGAGAATGTGGAATAGCACGAGGGAGTTCTAGAATGAGTACTCCACATAGACGGATCATCTATGGACACAGGCAGTGATGCGACGGTGGTCCTCAGGATCCCTAACGAGTTTGAGGTCAAATACTTTCTTAGACTCAACTTCCCGACCACCAACAACGTTACCAAATATGAAGCCCTGTTAGCCGAGTTAAGGTTAGCAAAAGAGTGCTCAGCCAAATAACTGGCTGTTTACAGTGACTCTTAGCTAATCGTCAACCAAGTTAATGGGAGCTTCAAGGCAAGCAACCCACACTTGGACAAGTACTTGACGAAAGTAAGGGAGGCTGCCCGGAGTTTTGACAAGCTAACCTTAGTCCATATTTTCCGAACTGAAAACTAAAAGGCTGATCAGTTGGCCAGAGCAGCTGCGGCCGAAATCCAGAGCAGTACTCGAGGGACATGATGAATGTTCTGAACACTCATAGTATAAAGAAATAGGAGGTAATGCAGATCTTGAGGATGAAAAATTAGATGACACCCTACCCAACGTACAGTGGACGGAGCACTGCCAGAAGATGCAGAGGAGGCTAGGCAGATCAAGAAAACGGCCGGCTGGTACATGGTAGTCGACAGACGGTTGTATCATCGTGTTTACTCGACTCTGTACCTCCGGTGCCTAAGCCCTGAAGAAGTTGACTATGCCTTGGGCGAAGTGCACCTTGAGATTTGCGGATCGCACGTCGACGGCAAAAACCTAGCATTCAAGATTATACGACAAGGCTACTATTGGCCCTCGATGAAAAAGGATATGCTCGAGTTTGTAAGGAAGTGTGGAAGTTGCCAACTTCACGACAACCTTCACCACCGGCCATCTGCCGAGCTAAAATCCCTCTAGGTGCCTTGGCCCTTCGCACAATGGGGCTCGACATTCTTGGCCTATTTTTCATTGCAATGGGGCTAAGAAAATTCCTCACAGCAGGTATTGACGACTTCACAAAGTGGGTCAAGGCCGTCCCGCTGGCCAAGATCACAGAGCACAACGCTCTCGAGTTCATTCGCTAGAATATCATCAGCCGATTTGGTATTCCAGAAGTCATAGTGACTAACAACGGGACTCATTTTTTATAAAAATGCTTCATCAAGTATTGCACCAGCCTTGGCATTAGGCTAGTCCATGATTTGGTGGCATACCCTCAAGCAAATGGACATGTGGGGGTCACAAATCGAACGCTACTCCACGAGCTTAAGACAAAATTAGAGGACCCAAGGGGCTCCTGGGTAGATGAGCTTCCCTCAATCTTCTGGTCTTATCGAACAGCTCTAAAGAAGCCAACATGCGAGACACCCTTTAGCCTCTGCTACGATACTGAAGTGGTGATCCTGATCAAAATCGGGCTTCCAAGACTTAGGGTGAAATCTTTTGACCAGTAAGGTAACTTTTAAAAAATTTGGGAACACCTAGACTTGCTAGAAGAAGCTCGCGATGTTGCCAGGATGTGGACAGTGGCCTACTAACACCGAATCACCCACAATTATAACAAGAAGGTAAAAGCGCGGCAATTCAATGTTGTAGATTTGGTCTTACGAAGCATCAATGCCACAGGAAAGATAGCCGGCCAGAATAAGCTCTCCTCGAACTGGGAAGGGCCTTTTCCAGTATCTGTCGTTCTGTAAAATGGGGCATACAAGCTCCGGAATTAGGACAGAAAGTTGATCCCATGGACATGGAACGCGATCCACCTCAAATGCTACTTCCAATAAGGACCCAGGTAGGTAATCTGTATATTTATATGTAATCATTTGTATGCATTTTTCAATTAATAAAACAAGTATTCCCTTTAGAATATTGTATTTGCTTCCTTTTCTATGTGTGTATATATGCTTCTCTTGTTGCACGTTTAAATGACCTAAACTACCCCTAAGTCGGGAGGGTCTTCACCCTCTCGTGACGAAACCCTGGTCATCCAGGTAGCCAATGAGTAGTCGTATCTAAACCCTAGTCATTCAGGCGGCCTATAGGCGGTCGAATTCAAACCATAGTCATCTAGGCGGCCTGTAAGTGGTCATATATGAACCTCGGTCATCCAAGTGGCCCATAGCTGGTCGAACTTAAACCTTGGTCATCCAAGTGGCCCATTAGCGGTCAAAAATCTTAGGGGGCTAGCACAGCACACGCGACAACCTCCTTGACAAGGAGATAGCGTGATCAGTCAACGATGGTCGATAGGAGCAAAGTGCTCCTCCAAAGCTGGCCGCCTAAGTTTACCCTTGGGTAGCGCCATCAAGCTTTACTCACAAGCGAATACTAGGCCGGCTTAACACAAACGACAGCTTAGAGAACACACCCAATGACTCCACTCCTATGGGAAACATCATGAACGCCGAAAATAAGGCGGGCAGCCAACTCACAAGAAGCATGCCAAGTTGGCCGCCAAGCATGCCAAGTTGGCCGCCTAGTACTGCGAATGATATATACAAGCTAAAAGCAGCTACAAAAGCAAAGGCACATGACATGCATGAAATTGCTCGTATTATTTCTTATGATAAATTACATTTGCATAATCATACCAAAAAGAAGTCACCAAAAACTAAGGAGGTCGCGGTGGCCCTTGACTATCCCGTGGCTCCCCCACGGGGCTCTCGTGACGCTGTGCAAATCAATTTGATAGGTTAATGAGATCCACTGAAAAGTCAGGATCAACTAGTCACACAATACACCAACTGATGTTGATCCCTTCCCATAATCAAGATAGCATCATGTCTGGGACCTTGTGAGGGCGTATACGGAGACTTAAATTGTTCTCCAGAGTGGCAATTTGTCCCACGAGTTGGTCAACGCGACTCTTAACCCGCTTTCTTTCCTCCTTCAAATGGGCATTCTCCTCCTTTAAACTCTCATTCTCCGTCTCCATTCCTGCCAAGACAGACTCCAAGGCGGCAGCATCCTCCCGGTGCTTTGCCTGCCGCCCCAAGAACTTCTAGCTTCGAATCCAGCCAAGTGATCTCCATGTCCCTATCAGATATCACCCTGCCTCTCTGTCTGAGTGCCTTGGCAACTGCACCTATGACCTTATCAGCCTACACAAAAAAAAATGGTTCAAAAAAGGCAAACTTAAAGACAAGGCAACTACCACAAATTATACATACCAAACTCTTTGAGCTGGCCAGTCTGGTCTGGCGTGCAGATTTGGCACCAGGGGTGGTGGGTTAGAAGTAAAACCCTCATGGGCAGGGCTGGCAGCGACCTCCGCCAAGAGATCCTCTGGTAGCTCCTCAGAAGTATCCTTCGTCATGGCTGGCTCCTCTTGAACAGTGGGAGGCTCCAAAACCATCTCTTGCTGATCAATCTGCAGTCCCACAGTAGGAGACCCAACAGATGGCTCCTACATCTTGGCTTACCGACTGGCACAAGTGTCCCAATAAACAATGCAAGAGTCATCTCCTCTGGCCCAGGTTGAGGATCCGACATCAACCCCACCAGCATAGGCTCTGCCAGGACAACAATGCCACTCACCCTGGCACTCAACACGGTGTCGTAAGCCTCTAAAGCTAGCTCCGCTTCAATCCCAGAGACGGCGCCTACCCCCGCATAGTGCCCAACGACCACATAGTTTAGGCCGGAGGACGACGAAGAAGGGATCACCGTGGCCGCCTTCCTTTGCTTTGGACTGGCAAGAATGGTATCAGAAGAATGAGGACCTATGAGTGTGGCCCT
>JAOVVI020006155.1:0-15845 GCA_028571085.2 Nepenthes alata | reverse complement strand
ATTAAACAGACTGATCCTAAACAAACGTCGAAAAAGATATCATTGAACAGACTTGATAGCATAAATAATGCCCGCAGAAAATCGGTGCACGGAAACCATCAAGATAATTTGTTAAATTTGACAGAAGCAGGGAGAAGAAGAGAGAAAACCTCCAACAGAGCAGTGAATTGAGGAGGGTTTTGAATTTGGTGTGCGAAGAAATCTTGAATCGTAAGAAATGGAGTGAACCAGGAAAGTAGATATAGAGCAACTGCTGCTGCATATGCACGGCATTTTACTTCTTTTGCCCGATAAATCTGAAAATGTTTAGGCTGATCTGCGCCTCAAAATCCTTTGCATCTCTCTTCCCTTTCTCTCTCTCTTCCCGCCTGTGCTTTTGTTTTCGCTGGCGATGCGAAGGTCTTCGGAGCAAAGATAATGAAGCAAATTCCCGCAGATAGATAAGGTAGCTTGTACGCTTAATTTTACGGGCCTCCTACATTAGGGCCCAAAATTTGGAAAAAAGAGGAAGGTATTTATTTTTTTAGTTATAATTATTTATTTTTAAATAAATAATTATAATTTAATTATTTTAAAATAATTAATTATTTTATTTTTTTAAAAATACTACTAAATTATAATAATTTATTTAAAAATATATAGTTATGATATTAAAAATTTTACTTAATTTTTATTAAAAATAACACTCTTCCGAATCCCTATAATTTAAATGGCATCATAACGGCTCAAATTATGGGCCGTTGTTTTAGGGAGAATGGCTAGTCTCTTTTTTCACCCATTGAATTAAAAAAAAAGGGTAGCATTTAAAATATACAAAAATTAATATTTATATTATTTTTTAATATTCAATTAACGTATGATTAGTATTAATATTATTTAAAATTAAAAATTATATTTAATTTATTATTTTAAAATCTCACCATCTAATTTTAGTCCAAAACTGAGATAAAAAGATCAATGTAGTTAGAAAAATTTTAAAAATTAAAAAATAAATAGAAACAATTAAATATTTTGCCTAATCAAATTATCTAATATTTACTTAAATTTGTTTATTTTTTAAAAAAATCTAATATGTATTCGAATAATTTGGATCACTCATATGCATAAATCGAATCCAAAATAAAAGCTAAGCAATATAAAAAACAAACATGATAGATGATGCTTCCTAGCATCAATCTACCAATATGCTAGAATCAAACATTCAAAATATTTTATTTCCTAGCACCGATCAATTTTTTGATACCCTTGCCTTAATCCACTGTCACGACTCGATGATGCTAGAAGTTGATTTTAAAGTTTATGCTAAATAAAATTTTAATTTTAAAATATACTGAGCTGATTGAATGAGAATATCTATCGACACAATGATGATATGAATCGAAATTGAGATGAGCGATGGTGGCAATGGTGGTAAAAACAATGACAAGGGAAGAGAAGACAGCAAGGAAGAATAAGATGAGGATTCATGCCTGTGATATATGTTATATATAAATATTTAAAATAAAAAATATTTTAAAAATAAAAAAAAAAAGATTTAGGATGCATTTACATTAGTTTTAATTTACTAAAATATTACTTTGATATATTTGAATCTACCTTCTCTAGATTCCTCACTCTCTTTCTCTCTTTTTTTCTCTTTTTATTATCTCTCATCGGTCAAATCTTTACAAAAAAAAAAATGATCAAAATTAAATCGGACACAATATATATAATAAAGCAGTGCTCAAACGCTTGTCGAATGTGCGTCAAGTGTCACGGCCAAACATGATGACGTATGAGCGCTACCTATGGTGCACGTCAGGTGCTGGCACTCTACCCCTGTGTGCTTGAACGTCCGTTAGGTGTGCATTGGACGCAACTAACATGGAAAGTACGATTAAATTTTGCTTAGACAATAGTCAGGTGTTACCTCATTGTTAAGAATATGTAAAGGTATTCGTCATACGTTGGTCAGATATTCATCAATTTAATTTGATCGGATTAAATTTTAACTTTTAATTTAAATTTTTTTATTATTTAATTTTGATTTTAATTATATTAATTTAATTAATTATAATTAAAATAAAATTTAAATTCGAAACTTATCCGTATATCGGTAAAATTATTTTGTTTCTCACCAAAAAGAATCCAGACGCGAAGCAATTGATTAAAAATGATGACGTGGCAGAACCTGATTGGTGGGGAAATTTTGCTTGCGGGGATGCAATAAGTTGAAAACAGGAAGGACAGCGTGGTTGTTGTGGGTAGTGTCGGTGGTTGCGTTTAATTGCGAGAGAAACCAATCGAAAAACCTTTTCTTCAATAATCACATGCAACCAATCCTATTTTTCACAAAACCCCGCCCGCTCCAGATAATGCCAGCTGTCGCTTTCTCCTCTTTCTCCCCCGCTGTCTCTCTCTATCTCTCTATCTGTCAGTTTCTCTTCCCTTCTTCCTCCCTGTCTTCCTCTCTCTCGCTCTCCCTCTCTCTCTTCAACATTTCCAGTCGTCTCAGTTGGCAAGATCTGGCTGTTGTTCTTTTCTTGCCGCGGGAAAAAAGGCGATCATTTAGTTCTTCGTTGATGTTTTTTGGTGTAGCGATAATGGTACGAGAGCAACCATTTCATATCAATTCGTCAGAGAAGTGCTCATGAAATTTTCAGGTGCTATTTTCGTTTTTGTTGCATTTAATTTGTTGTAATGTGTCATTAAGTTTCGGTAATTTATGCGCAGTAACGCCATTTTTTATCTCTCTCTCTCTCTCTCACTATGCTCTCTTGTTGTGTAACTTGGTAGAGTACCCGCCATTTGAGATTCGATTTCAGTTTTCTTTTGGTCTTTTGTGGAGATCTCGGCATTCTTTCGTCGGGGTACTCTCCCCGCTCTTATGCAGTAGTTTTCGAAATTGATGTAGGATTTTTATGTTTGGTGCATTTTAAGATAGCTGTAAGCGCTGGGAATTGCTGGATTTTATGTTAATTGTCCCATCATCGAGATCTCTTTATGTGAGCTCTGGACATTGTACCGTTTGTTGGATGGTGAAATTATATTTACTCTCCTTGTGCAAGGTATTTCTCCATAGGGTAGCATATTATGCTGTCTATTATCACTGTAGATCTGTTCTACTAGTTGAATGAACATTATTTTTAGTAGTCAATGAACGATTGTATAGTTGTTTCTCCTAGTTATATGGAATTTAGCGTTTCTTTTCTTTATACTGTTCGAATGTCTTATGCTATTGGTTCAACGTCGATGCATTCTTCAGATTTCATTCGATTGAAGTTGGCTTTCTGAGAATTTTTGTCATATGTCCTCAGTTTGCGCTTTTTGCTTTAAAAATCTATTTTTTTTTGAATTAATATAATTTGGTTTTGGATTTCAAGGTTAACAACTAGGAAATGGGGAAGAAGGGGTGGTTTTCTGCGGTGAAGAAATTCTTAAGTCCCGAGACCAGGGAGAAAAAATACCAGGTTTTGGATTACTTTCTACACCCGAAATTTTCTTTGTTGTTCTCATGCAGTGTGAAATATGACCTGTGAGTGAATGTTGTTGTATATATTTGTGTTTCATGAATTAGAAATCCACCCAATCATCGAAGAAGAAGTGGTTCAAGAGGCACAAGAGTGCAGATGCAGTGTCTTTATCTAATGAAGCTGCGGATGCGGTTCCCATCCCTTTGCAACCCATAGATGACAGGAAGTTTGCCGAAGGAGAGAATGAACAAAACAAGCATGCTTATTCAGTAGCGCTTGCCACTGCTGCAGCTGCAGAAGCAGCTGTTGCAGCTGCTCAGGCTGCTGCCGAAGTTGTCCGTCTTACCACTATATCTCGCTATTCTGATAAATCAGAGGAGGAAATAGCAGCTATTAAGATCCAAACAGCCTTTCGAGGATACCTGGTACAACTCATTTTCTTATCTACCTTTCTGTAAATTCCTTTTTGAAATAATATTGGTTTGTTATTATCCTTTTAGAGAGCATTTCCACTTTCTCAGTTGGAGAGATTGAGATATTATTAGGTTAAATGTAAAAATTACCTTGTTCAACTGCCAGAAGACAGAGTTGTTTAATTTAATTTGTGAGATGATACTTGTGTTATCGAAGTTGGTAATTGCTGCTTGAATTGATTAATTTAAATGGTCGTAGACATGTTTTGGAATCAGTTCTTGTTGAGATTTTCTGAATACAAATTTATTTCCATTATGAGTCTTCAATTTATACTTTCAGAGTTTAGGTTTATAATCATGTTCACTCGAGGAAAGCCAATAATGTTTAATAACAAAACTGTTGGCCTGTCTAGAATAGTGAAGAAAAACATCAGGAGTCCTTTTTCTTTTCAGGCAAGGAGGGCATTGCGGGCTTTAAGAGGGTTGATCAGGCTAAAATCATTGATTGAAGGGCAATCTGTGAAGCGCCAAGCCACAACTACTCTGCGATGCATGCAGACCCTGGCCCGTGTTCAGTCGCAGATTCGTTCAAGGCGGATCAGAATGTCAGAGGAGAACCAGGCTCTCCAGAGACAGCTTCAACAGAAGCATGAGAAAGAGCTTGAGAAGTTAAGAGTGAGTATTTATCCTCTTGTTACGCTTGTTACAACATTATTACCGTGTCTGGTATTTTGTTCACGTAATGATCAAAACTTTGAGGAGAGCTCATATTTATTAGCTAGAGCGTGGACATCTCTGTGGTGGTGTGTCAGTGTCATTCATGTTTCGGATGCTAAAACTCTCCACTATTGATACTTTCCAACTTGTGTCTGGAGCTCTCCAGATCATGTTGGACTAATCTAGTTTTTGTTTCAATTAGTAAACATTGAGGACATGTGCAGACTATGGATGAAAATATTGGTATTTTTCTTGACTATATTGATATCGAACATATGGGATAATATAAATTGGTAGCAGATATCGTAGAAGTAAAAAAATTTATGTGAAAGTGTGAATTGTATGCTAATTAATAAATATTAGCCGATATATCGTCAATATGGTAACATCTCACAATTTTTATATGGTATCAGAAAATATCGATATCAGAAGGCTCGATACTAACATGTTGAATACTGACCAATATTACATTCCATAGTTCCAATGTATCAAGGACACGGTTGGGATTCTATAGACTAATTTTTAAAATTTTAAAACAAGAAGGTGAGGCATTTGACCAAAAAATAAGTACTGTGGCTAATTAGTCAATAGGCATTAACAAAAAAATTCAAAGCATAAGGCTGTGGTAAGAGATATGAACACGGCTTGTCCCCATTTACAATCAATGGAAGAAAGTAAAAAACCCAGGTGCCCATTAGAGAAAAAAAGGAGTAATAATCAGATGAGATCGTGAGGATGGCTGATCCAGCCATTTGGTACTTGCCTGGCTCTCTATTCGTTCTCTTTTGATAAATTTATTCAAGTATGGGTTCCAAACAGAGTCCTAGCTCCATTTTTTGTTCCATACTTTTATTTGTTGTGATAGTTTTGTGTATGCCTTAGCTCTGTTAATGTTAAATATTTGTTATCCTATTTATGTCTAGCTTTGTTGAATCATTGCTTGAATACTGCCCTATGTTTTCTTATTTTTGTCCCAGCTCTCTCTTTCTTTCAGGCTAGAAAGGGGGCTTTAAGCATTGCCTTATGCCCTAGCTCTATCTGTGAATTGTAGTTGGGTATTTATGGATTGGCTCCCTCATTTTAATTGTTTTTCTGTTGTGAACATAAACCAACCATAAACATGTATTTGCTTTTTGTTCTTTTTTTCTGTCGTGAACAATAACTACTTTTTTTCATGAATGCTCTTGCCTCTTTTGGTTTTTTTGGCAATTACTTGTTTAGGAAGTTTTGCTTATAACATAATATTTTGGGGTAATTAGAAATTGCAAAGTTTAGTACTGATTGCTTATTTAATGTGAATTATTATTGTTTGATTATCATATACAATATCTGTAAAAAATTAGTAATTTTAGTTAATGTGTCCTTGATGTGTTGGTATCGCATCATATTTTCCTGATTCGTAGTTCATTAGTTAATGGATGGCATCTGTTTCTGCAGGCGGGATCTAAATTGATTTTGAGAACCTCATTTTCCTATAAATTTAACTGAGATTAAGAGATTATTATCTCTGTTTACTGATCTTCAAAAGAGGACTAACACACAAAACAATCTATTTACCAGCATGCTTAAACTGTAAGAGCAACTTTCAAGTCACATTCATGACGACCTTTTTCTAGATAATAGTTTTGCACCAAATTTATGGTTGACTTATGCTCTGAATAGGTTCCGTTATCATAGTTAATGAACCAAACAAGGCTGCATTTATTGTTGGAGAACATGACAGGTTTAACTATGCCTCTTTTTTCTTGATTAACCAAGGGAACTTCACTTGGTTATTTTATGAGACAGAAATAATAGAGAGGATGTCTTGTCGAATTCAAACTAAAACAGAAGATCACAAAATACAATTCAAAAAGGCAAAAAAAAAAAAAAAAAAGGGAATCAATCACAATGGAGACAGTATGATCCTGCCCATATTGGAATTTACTGAAAGAAAATTAGTCAGGGGGTTTGATTTTTACACTCAGAATGTAAGAGGCTGAGTTGAAATTGAATGATATATATCTCAAATAAATGCTTCCTTGGCAGATGGGAGAAGAGTGGGATGATAGTATGCAATCAAAAGAGCAGATTGAAGCAAATCTACAAAGCAAGCAAGATGCTGCTATGAGAAGGGAGAGAACATTAGCTTATGCTTTTTCTCATCAGGTAGTTCACACATTATCCTTGTGCTTCATTTCTCATATTTACATAAACTTCCATCATTGAAAGTTTTTGCAGATTTGGAGATGCATGCTTTAGTAATCTTATCCAATTTCTTTGAAAATAGAATATCTGAAAGAATGGTTCACTGTGCCCGGCATTTAGTGAAGCAAAAAATTGAAATAAGTGATATATGTGTCTTTTCCCTTTATAGTTTTCCCCCTTAAGCTAGAAAGTGGATTTTGGAAGGCCTACTCTCTCTCTCACTTAAAAAATTGATGAATTTTATATAAGCTATCAAAACCATACTTTTTAAGTGTTTTTAAAAACTAAGCCGCTTAATGATCAGCACTTGCTAGGCAATCTAATTATTGTAAATCACTGATTTGAGGAAGAAAGTGAAGGTAGAATGCTTCACTGTGCTTAAGATGTCAGTTCTATTAAAGCCTTCACTCTTACTATCTAGGGTAACTAATCTTATAATATAACAGATCAAGAACCAGAAGGAAGATAAAGGAGATACTTTGGTGAGTATCGCATTATTTTACCTTTTTCATTGATCATGTGGTCAAAACAATGACCGCTTGCTCAACTTTACTCCAGGCGTAATTTCGTGACATACACATAGACGATTTGAAAAAAAGGATATCTGGGGTTATCCGACCCATGTCATTTTCAACATCCTTTAGTCCCTTTTTTGGCCGTTTTTCCCCCTTCTTCAGGAGGGGGTGGGAAGTTCTGATGTTGGGGAAATGTACCTAGGTATGGCATCTCAAATTAGATTCTGAGTAATTGGGAACTCCTCAAAAATAAGAACTGTGCATGGTTACGAGTTTGAAGCTAATGCTTTTGCCACTGAGTGTAACAGCCATAAGCTACCATGACTGTCAGTAAGTTTACTCCCTTAGCAAAAGAGGAGGATCCAGTAAAATACAATGGAGTGAGAATAAATTTTCAATTGACGGTTTATGGCAGCAAAATCATTGATGATTTTCTGAACAGCCTGATAAACATACATTTGGATGCAGTTCCATTTTAAGTACTTGAGCCATTTTACTAGATACAGTGATCATGAAGATTGAATCCAACTCGAGTTTGGATATATTATGTTATTCTCAAACAGTTTAGCGGGTTACTTTTCTAGTGAGGAATGAGTTATCTGTGACACTAAGTCTGGAGTAACATTTCTCCACCTTGGCCAGGTTTGGATACCTTATTTCATCTGTAGATGGTTGAGTTGGTTTCTTACAATTGGGTGGCCTAGTGCACAAGACTTTCCATTTTGTAAGTTTTGGAGAGAGTAAGGCCCCGTTTGGTTAGGCTGTTGAAAGTTCATTGTTACTGTTAGCTTTCTGCATTGTAGGCACTGGATAGTCGGGCACATACCCCTGCATGCAGAGGTACTTTTTCCGTCGTTCACACCGGTGATCTTCAAATCGGGATAAATATCCTGACCTTTGTGCCGAAGCTCATCCTTGGTTTCTTTTAGTCACGTTTAGAGATTCTCAGCAATGCTAGTTTTACAGAATTATATTAGCATCTGTTGTGTTATGCATGATATGATTGATGCTCTCTTCAATTTCATTCTAATGGATGACTTCTTGATCAAGTCTTTGCGACATTTGCGTTGGCATTGGACTTTTATCCATGGTACAATGTGGTTCTTAGATTGCTGCTGGAGGTCTTTTTCTTATATTTTGACTGCAGATTAAATTATCTTTAACTGATACAAAATCATTTATTTCTTTGTTTAATATATTTTCTTTCAAGAAATATTTCATCAATGAAATTAGTATTGCAATTTCATCGTTTATTTTACTTGATGTACTCCACCTTACCGTGAAACATTGATGGTATCAATTGGATGATTCTAAGAGGAGACATCAATCAATTGGATGCTTTAATGGTGTCAACAAGCAGTGCTATATGATATTTTTGGTAGAATTTATGGTAAGAACAGTGTTTTTACAAGACAATCGATTTCCAAATCTTACATGAATTAAACACTCTACTGCCAGCAAATGAGGAAGAACTCAAGATCTGCAAACCCAACATTCATGGACCCCACGAATCCCCAATGGGGATGGAGTTGGTTGGAGCGATGGATGGCAGCCCGACCATGGGAGGCACGGATCATGGCTCACAAAGAATTCAATGACCATTCCTCCGTGAAAAGTGGCATGAGCCGAAGCCCCTCTGTCGCCAGAGAAACAAACAACGCTTACGCTCTTCGAGATCTTGACCTGGACAACAAGCCTTCCCCAACTACTCGAAGATCTAGCAGACCTCCGAGCCGCCAGTCCCCTTCAACACCCTCAAGGGCATTGCCTTGTTCAACCCCCACAGTTGGTAAAGCAAAACATGGGAACGGAGGGGGAACAGACGATGATTCAAAGAGCACGATGAGTATCCAATCAGAGAAATATCGGAGGCATAGCATCCCGGGTTCTTCATTGAGGGACGACGAGAGCCTCTCAAGCTCTCCTTCTGTACCAAGTTACATGGCACCGACGCACTCGCAGTCTGCAAAAGCCAAGACTAAGTTGCCTAGTCCAATGGGAATTGAAGAAAAGAGTGGGACCCCCGAGAAGGGATCCGCTGGATCTGTGAAGAAGCGGCTGTCTTTCCCTGCTTCCCCCGCCGTGCCCAGGAGTCATTCGGTTCCCAGTAAGATCGAGGGAAGCTCCATTAATGGTGTTGCAGTTCACCCAGAAGAGAGGGCCATCAGCAATGGAGGGATCAGGTAATCTGCAAGGCATATTGCTGATGCGTTTACTCGAGCAAATCACATTTGAAGATTGAATAAACGAATCGCCCAATTCTGTGTCCTCCTTTCGAATCTCTATTCGGAGTCCCAAAGGAAGAAAGTGAATAACAACACTAGAACTTCAATCGTTGTTGTCTCTGTTTTTTATTCTTCTCCGTTTAACCACCAAATTAGTTGTTTTACGAGTGATTTATTTCATTTGGGTACTTGAGATTGGCGTGGAGGATCGTGTTATTTAAGTATACTGTATAAATATTGTAATATGTTTTATTTATTTAATTTCCTATCTCATATATTAATTTAATTGCCTATCTTATATATATATTGTAATTTCTGGGATCATTTTTGTTGCGGAGTTTCTGATTACTAAACGAATAGAATCCGAGCGGAGCATAGGGGTTTCAAAAATAGGCAAAACACGCTCAACATAATAAATGTAAAAGAGTAAAGGGGACGAGGACTTCGAAGTGCAATATAGTTTACGTGGAAAGCCCCTTTCAAAATGCAAAGGGAAAAAATCACGGTCACGGATGGATGTCCAGGAGATTTCATTATGAATCAGAGGGAATACAAGAGGACCTCTGATGATGCTTTCTGTCATCACCAGGAAAATACAAGTCTCGAATTTAGTTTTTTGCTCTTTATGTTTCTCTAGAGGAATGCTCTCAATGGAGACTCAGAAGGCGAATTTGTAGAATCCCTTTCTTGATGCCAGGAGATAGGTATTTATAGGAAAAGAAAAATGTATTCTGTTATGAAGCGGACACGTGGCGTTGGCGTGTCAGGGGTGCGTGCCACAGCCTAGCTAGTGCGGCACGCTAGAGACACACGTTGTCAGGCCAATGGTGTCAGTACCTGCTCTGCAAGTACGGCACACCAGGAATGTTATGCCTGCAGACATGGCCCGCCAGGAACCGTTGGATTCACGATGACGCGTACTTTTACGGTTACAGGGAATCGTCCGAGTTGACGCGCTCAGGCATTCTGATTTCTTACACGAATACGGCAAAATGGTTCTCGGATATTGCTCAAATCTTCATGATGACGTCATCTCCTTTAAGGGTCCTCGTACTCCCATAATAAACGGACCTCTCGGATCTTGCTTATAATTTGGCCCCCTAGGGCCGCAAGTGTGACGTTGGGCCTTATTCTTGGGCCTTGTCTTATGAGCCATAGTATTGGGACCTAACACTAGCCCCCTATGCCAAAGGATTCGTGGACCTCGATCGTTTGGTATGATGCAGCCAATTCTCCATGGAAGCTGTTAAGTTGTCCTTTTCTTCGGGCAATACATCCGCGACCACCTGTGTCCTCGGAGGAAACGCAACAAAAGGTTTGATAAAGGAATGTCTGAAAGCTTCTCTAGAGCCCGAGACCTTCGAGCGCCGCCATTTTGTCTTCTGCAGAGCATTAAATGCTAGACTGATAAGCTGTCAAGTGCCTTGGGAAAGTAATGCCACGGTTCCCTTGAGACAAATGGTCGATCGACACGTGGCAAAGGGCAATGAGTACGTTTTTTGAATTTTAAAAATATTAGTAGGCCACCTTGTTGATAGCCTTCTACTTTTGCGTTTTGCGCCCGTTTCATTTTCGGAGCACTGAAGCTTTTCGTTTCCTGTTCTTCCTTAATCATTTTTTTCAAAACTCATCGTCGTTCCTTTTCCTTCTCTTACTATTGAGGTTTTCCACTGCCATGGTTCCTGGGGTTAATGATATCGCTTCATCCTTTACTCTCAAGGATCTCGATGAGATTCGGGCTAAGTACGTCATCCCTGCTTCTACTGAGATGGTGGTTCCAGGAGCCACTGAGAGGGCCTACAGCCCGCCTGACGGCTTTATTACCGTTTACGAGGTTCACCTCAAAGGGGGACTTCATTTTCCAGTTCCTTCGGAGCTTTACAACCTGATGTGCGAGTTGGCTGTTCCATTAGTCAGGGTTCAGCCAAACGCAGTAAGGTATTTGGTTTCTCTTTGCGTGTTCGCACGCTGCCATCAGAAGGTCCTCGAGGTGGCCATGGTGAAGGTGATGTTTCTTTTTACTCATAATCTGGAATGGATCATCATGACCCCTCGTCCGGAGTTCGTTGAGATGAGCGGTGGAAAATCGGACTCCACGAAAAGGTGAAAGGACAAATTCTTCTTTCTGAAAGTCCGAGAGGGTTGGAAGCTCTCGACCACGTGGGGAAACGTGACGAGTAAGCATTGCTCGGACGCCACTACTGAGGAGAGAGAGGCTGCTAAGGAGGTCACGGACCTGGTCATGGCCAACCTTAGCAGTTTTAACATGGAAAAAAAGAATATTTGGTTGTCCACTGAGAAGCTGGCTAAGGCCAAGTGGATGACACCTTCCGGGGATGCCTCCTCTACTGCAGCTTCGAAGAAGAAGAAAAAGAAGAGACTGAGAAGGAAGGAGGATTCCCTTGTCATCCAGGATCCCCACGACAGTCGTTGAATAGTCTTCGTCTGGCGATGATAGTGCCAGTATTGCTCCAATGGTGATGAGGGCTGCAAAGCGGGCTGCTATCCCTTCCGCAGAGCTTGAAGTCGTGGGTCCCTCAGAGGATTTGGCAGCTTTTGAGATCTCAGAGGAAACAGGAGTTGCTGAGGTCGAGGTCATAACCATGGCCGTGACTGCTCCTGCCCTAGAGGCCACTGAGATTGAGGAGACCTGCGGGATGGAATCTTCTATTGTTGCCCCTTCCGAGGGTATTTGTGAAGTCCTTAGCGAGGAGGAACTTGCGGTCACGACCTCAGAATTTCTTGAGGCTCCTAGGCCCTCGGAGGTCACTTGTTCCGTGGATGATGTGGAGGCCCCGGCCTTTGGAGATCTTTCGGCCGAAGCGATCCTCGAAGTTCCCATGGCGCCTGAGACTGTTCTGCAGGTGCCTGAGGTCTCGGAGGAGTGTGGCTCAAGTTATGACTCTCTGGCCTCTAAGGTACTTCACCGCTTCTTTCCCCTCTCTCTCTTTTTTTTTACCTTACTTTCAGTTAATTGTCTCCTGAGGGACTCGCTCATCTTTTGCAGCTCCAGGATATGGCTGGGAGCCTCAGCCAGCTAGCCCAAGAAGCAGTCCGATCTCGCTTGGAGATGGAGGCGCTGAGGGCCGTTGGGGAAGCCGCCCAACGAGTTGAAGTGAAACTGGCTGAGGAGGAGAGGAAAGTTACCTCTCTGGAGGACACTATCAAACTTCTTCGGATCCAGCTGGGGCTTCTTCGGGACAAAGTCGTTCGTCAGGAGGAGATGTTGAGGACGTCCATACGGCCCGCAGAGATTGCGTTGTTATTAGATATCAGATACTGGGAGGGCATTCATATGTGCCGCCGGGTGCTGCAGTTGGTTAATCCGTGGTTTTCTGGGGCCATCCTCGATCCCAGGAACGCAGGTGCTTTATGCCGAGAAGACTTATACGGCGTCGCTGGGGGACCTTTCCCCGAATCCTCTCGGGCAGAACCTGACGGTGGACATACCACGTCCGATTAGCCAGACCTGTCGGAGCAGGCAGAGCCTTCTGGATCCCAGGAGATTCACAGATAAGGGAGTCAGGAGGAGCCTCCACGACCTGTTGTCTCTTCCCTTTTGTTGTTGTTGTTTTGTTGTTCTACGTGGAACATTGTACAGAATATTTTTTGTTAATGTAAACTTACACTTTTCTGAGTCAAAATCTGGGAATCTTTGCCTGGTCTGCACGAGTGCTCTCTTCTATTGTATGGCGAAGCTAAGTAGTTTGTCCTTAGCTTTTATCGCGAACCTTCCGAAGGATCATGCTACCTTCTGACCCCTCGGTTTGTCTGGCCTTGTATGGAGCTCTTAGAGCATTAGACTTTTGGGCACTCGGACGGGACCGAGTTTTTGGTTGTATGACCTCTGGGGCGGCTCGGTCAGAGCTGAGTTTTGTAGTTATACGACCTCTCGGGCCGCTCGGTCAGAGCCGAGTTTTTAGTTAGACGACCTCTGGGATCGCTCGGTCAGAGCTGAGTTTTTAGTTATACGACCTCTAGGGCCGCTCGGTCAGAGCCGAGTTTTTAGTTATACGACCTCTGGGACGGCTCGGTCAGAGCTGAGTTTTGTAGTTATACGACCTCTTGGGCCGCCCGGTCAGAGCCGAGTTTTTAGTTAGACGACCTCTGGGGCCGTCGGTCAGAGCTGAGTTTTGTAGTTATACGACCTCTCGGGCCGCTCGGTCAGAGCTGGGTTTTTGGTTATATGACCTCTGGGGCCGTCACTGAAAGTATTTCCTGAGGTGCGCGGCATTCCACGTCCGTGGTATCAACTTGCCTTCTTGGGTACGCAGTTTGTAGGCCCCTCCCCGAAGGATGGCAGAGACCAGAAAGGGCCCTTCACAATTGGGTGAGAGTTTGTTCCTGCCAGCGTTTTTCCCCGTGGCTTCCACGCTCCTCAGCACCAAGTCTCCGACCTCAAACTGTCTTGCCTTTACCTTCTTGTTGTAATAGCGGGCCACTCGTTGTTTGTAGGCCGCTATCCTGAGCTTTGCCTGGTCACGTACTTCCTCGAGTACATTGAGGTTTTTCCGGAGTCTCTGGCCGTTGTCGGTCGTGCTGAAGCATCCTACTCGAGGGCTCATCAGGCACACTTCTATAGGAATGACGTCTTTGACACCGTAGCAGAGGCAGAAAGGGGTCTCCCATGTGGGTTCTCTCGGTGTCGTCCTATACGACTAGAGGACTGAGGGTAGCTCATTCACCCAGGAGCTCTCGAAGCACTCTAGCCTCGTCTTGAGCCCATGCAAGATCGTGCGGTTCGTTACTTCTACCTGTCCATTGGCTTGCAGGTATGCAACTGATGTGTGTACCAGGTTAATCTTCAGACTGGTGCAGTACCTTGTGAACCGTTTCCCAGTGAACTGTATTCCGTTGTCGGTTACGATGCACTATGGGATCCCAAATCTGCACACGATGTTCTGGCGGAGGAACTCCATGGCGTTTTGCTCCGTTATCCTCGCCAATGGCACTACTTCCACCCACTTGGTGAAATAATCGATCCCAACAATCAGGAACTTCCTCTGCCCTGGAGCGAGCGGAAACGGCCCAAGGAGGTCGAGCCCCCACAGGGCGAACGGCCACGGGGACTGGAGGGCCTAGAGGTCTGTGTGGGGACAATGGTTCATGTTACCATGGAGTTTGCAGTTTTTGCATTTGCGCACAAAGTCCATGGCATCGTGCTTCATCGTTGGCCAGTAATATCCTTGTCTCATGAGCTTAAATGCCAGGTTCTTTCCTTCGATGTGGGACCCGCATATTCCGAGATGTACCTCCTAAAGAGCGTACTCGGACTCCACTGGGGTGAGACACCTTAGGTAAGGGGCTGAGAAGCCCCGTCGATACAATCGGCCGTCCACGATCGCGTACCACCCTGCCGTCTTCTTCACTTTCTTGGCGTCGCTTGGATCTTTAGGCAACGTACTATCGGTTAGGTACCTCAGATAAGGAGTCATCCAGGTGTTCCCACTTGTCACTTGCAGCATCTCGGGCTCAGGGTCTTCCACACTTGATCTGTCCAGGACTTTGCGCATTCCCCGAGCATACTGTTCAGGATCTTCGAAAGCTACGGCCCTTGCAAGCGCGTCAGCTTTGGAGTTTTCTTCCCGCGGGATGTGGACAAACTCGGTGACCTTGAAGTCCAAGATCAGGCCCTTAACCTTGGAGAGGTATTTGGACAACTTCAAGTTGTTGACGTCGAAATTCCCGTGGACCTGGTTGACGATCAACTCAGAGTCGCTGTAGACGATCAACTCCTTGTCCGAGCACTCCTTGGCCAGTCGAAGCCAAGCTAGCAAGGCTTCGTACTCTGCAACATTATTTGTGGCCGAGAACCCTACGGTTAGAGAGTACTTTATCTCCGACCCTTCTGGCATCCGCAAGACAACACCAACTCCGTAGCCGTCCTTCATTGAGGAACTATCCACGTGTATGGTCCAGGCTGACGGCTTGCTAAGTATGCCCGTGCCTGCCTGGTCTTCATCACTGTTGGGCAACGTCGTCGTTTCGACGAGGAAGTCTGTGAGGGCCTGTCCCTTCAAAGCAGGTCTCGGACGAAACTCTATATCGAATTCTCCCAACTCAATAGCCCAGTTGACCAGCCGCCCGGAGATCTCGGGCTTCTGTAAGATTGCCCTTAGCGGTTGGTCAGTTAAGACTGCTATCTTGTGCGCTTGGAAGTATGGCCTAAGTTTCCTTTCTGAGTACGCCAATTCCAAGGCTACCTTCTTTGCGAGGGTGTATCTAGTCTCGGCGTTTGAGAGGGTTTTGCTTATGTAGTACATGGGCTGCTGCCTCCCGTGTTGCTCTCATACTAAAGCCGAGCTTAATGCTGCGTCGGTCACGGAGAGGTACAAG
>JAOVVI020006154.1:0-15845 GCA_028571085.2 Nepenthes alata | reverse complement strand
TTATTTTTTTGAACTTTATAATGGAAAAAAAAACATTGTTTAGAGGCTTGGAATTTCCTTCTATGAATACAAATGGTATTCACCCAATTTCTGAAAAAATATTAAAGAAAAAAATAAATTAATAATATTTTTTTTTAGATTTTGTTAATACAAATGGTAACGAAAAAAATGTCAGTAAGAAATGTTATTGATGAGTACCGGAAACAGTTCTCCAATCCTTGTTGTCCGATAACTGAGATTTGCAGAGATAGGCAACAGCGAGGATTACGGTATTCAGAATTGAAAGGCGAAGACGACCGGCGAAGGCAAGCTGCGAAGGCGACGGAGAGCGGCGGCGGCAAGAGAGTGACTGAGAGGATTAGGTTTTTAGAGAGGAACGGTTTGAGAAAGTGAGGGAGGAGGAAGACGAAATCGGAAAATTTTTTTTCAAAATTTTCAAAGCATGATCTGGGCCGTCCACGTGTCGCCGATCCGACGGCTGGATATTTCTTATTTTTTTATATTGAAGATAGATCTTGACCGTTCACGTGTCAAAGATCCGACGACTTATAGTATTTTAAAATTTGGGCCGTCGAATTGTTAGAATTAAAATCGACAGTCCAAATTTTAAATCAAATTTAAAATCTGGGCCGTCGATTAACGGATGGCCAGATATATTTTTCTAACCTTAAAAAAATGATAAATCTGGGCCGTCGGTTTGATCCAACGGCTCAAAGCGGCCTCGATTCAGGGTCAACCCCCTCCGAACCAAAAAAAAAAAGAAAAAAAAAAGAAAAAGGAGGAAGGTTAACGTTCATATTTGAATTTTGAAATTTAAACTACAGTAGACAATGTCACCGGCTGTGATTCTTTCTAAAACGACCAACAACTGACTGCCAACAAAATTTTCCACACCACGTGATGCTTTATGCCAAGTGCCTGCTCCATTGGTCAGTCATGCTGTATAGGTGAACAGGCCGTAACTCAATTCCACTGGACATCCCTGAAGAAGAGTAATTGTCACTTACAGTCGGCAGCGCTCCTACCGATTACCGAGTTGAATCAACGGTCAGGATCTCGTCCCAATTCAAATCAACCCGTTTCGGCGCTCAAAAGGTATCTTAAAGCGATTAAACTTAAACGGAACCAAACACGCCCTCCAGTCTCTCTCCTTCTCCGCCATCAGCAGGAATTGTATCACCATGAAAGAGTCCCTTTCGGGTAAACGTCAGTCTATGAATTCGGAGTCTGATTTCTCAAATACTCTCGATCTTTAATCATTTTTGTTATTTCTTTTCTTCCTCACAGGGAACTTTAACGCGCAAAATCGAACTCGAATTTCCACATCCCAGAAATTTCTATAAATAGAAATAATCAAGAGGATTTTTTGGGTTTAGAGCTGAACATGTCGATGCAAAATCGAAAATCCTTTATTTCATCGTCAACGACGTCGTCCACTTTGGCGGCCAAGAGGCATGCTGTGTCGTCGGAGATAGCCGGCGGCAAGGCTACGGCAGTGAGGCCGCCGAATTTGTCAAAGAAGCGACCGCCACTTAGCAACCTGACAAATCAGAGGCAAGGTCCCGTCGGTTCCACGCCGAGTCTGGTGAGAACTGTTTTAGTTTGTCTATTTGTTGTTATGGATTGTACGAACCTTTATGGATATATATTTTTTTTCGATGGTTTTCACGTTGCCTTCTCCAAATATTTGCTTTCTTGAATATTTATATATGGGTATTCTTTGGAATTTAAATATGCTATTTTGTTGAGTTTCTTTATTTAATTCGTTTTTGTTATGGATTGAGTTTTAGATTCTTTTCTGGGTTTTGGTTTATTGGGTGACTAAATAGTTGCTTGATCCTTCTTTTACTCAGTTTAGTTTTTAGAAGTTACAGAAATGGACATTCTGCAGTAGTAGGATGAGGCTGCTTCTGACGCTCTCCATACCTCAGAAGTATTGAGCAGTGGGCTATCTTGTTTTTCTTGGAAATAGATGGTCAATCAGGTCACTATTTTTGTTAAAAAAAAAATGTAACATTTTAAGATTTAGTTTGAGCTATGTCTAGTGGGCGGTTACTTGGTTTAGCATGTAAAGATGCTGTTTTCTCAGTAAACTATGCTGTTTTCTCAGTAAACTATATATGTAACATCCAACATAGCATAAAAGAACAATACATGAGCTGATCCATCCAACCATTAGCAATGCATGGAATGTTTGTGGCGGCAGATCAGGGAACAGCAAGAATTAATAGACTCTGATATATTGTTACCATGAAGAATTTTTAGTAGCATGTACCTGTCACTACCCATATCTTGTTTCTACTTGAACTCTTGCTTCATGAAATATTAGAAACAGCTTTTAATATATATTCTGTTACTTATTACTCCTTTATTATTGATTTATGCTCTTTTAGTATATCTTTTCTGCATTGAAAAGTTGGTCTTGTTTTTGTTCATTGTATTATCTTTTAACTGAATAATAATTATTGTCCCAAAAATATGGTATACGACCTTAGAGAGTAAAAATAGGATACTGATACCAGTTAGTCATAATAGAATGCTTCACATCCCTCTAGGTTTATGTGGTAATTTTTTGGCAAAATTTTCTTAATTTTTCACATCCTGTTATGTATGAAGTATTTAACTTTTGGAATCAGGTATTAGTATTGGTATCAGGTAGGGTTGTATTGATATCGGATATATCAGACAATATATATCAATGCTAAATATATCAAAAATCATAAATTGACAAAAAATATCAACTGAAAAAGATATCAAATATTTGATATATCAAATATTGGATGACATGTGGTGATATATTGTCGATACAATAGTATATAGCGATCTTTCCACGGTATCAAAATATATCGGTAGGATTGTATCGATATCGGATATATCAAACAATACATGTCAATGCTAGATATATCAAAAAATATAAATCGACAGATAAATATTAGCCGATAAATTTGCCAAATATCGGATATATTAACTCTTGGATGACATGCGGTGATATATTTCTGATATAATAACATATAGCGGTCTTTCTACAGTATCGAAGAATATTGATATCGGGGGCTTCGATATAGATGTATATCGGTCAATATATTGGATATTAGTCGTTATTTTCATTCATGGACACTTTTCATTCTCGGTGGTGGAATGTTCTCTAATAGAATTACTCAGAAACTATAGCATAAACACACAAAAAGAAAGATTGGAAGAAATTCTTCCTACAAGAATTCAGAGTTTGGTATGTCTTGCAAATAGGAGAGGAGGGTCATATTATAGCCCTTTCAATTTATGACCTATGGCTAGCTTTGAAAACTCAACCCTCACAAAGCAATTGAAGTGACAATGAATTCACATTATTGCTAAGGTATACTATGGGCACTCTTCATCTTTAATATTTATAACATCTCCCACTTATGCATAGTAGGCATAACCCAATCATGCATCTATTTACATTCTCAACTCCTATTAGCAAATAGACCATGTGACATCTAAGCAAATCTGTTGAAAACTCAACCCTCACAAAGCAATTGAAGTGGCAATGAATTCACGTTATTGCAAAGGTTTACTATGGGCATTCTTCATCTTTAATATTTACAACATCTCCCACTTATGCATAGTAGGCATAACCCAATCATGCATCTCTATTTATATTCTCAACTCCTATTAGCAAATAGACCATATGACCTCTAAGAAAATCTGTTAAAAACTCAACCCTCACAAAGCAATTGAAGTGGCAATGAATTCACATTATTGCAAAGGTCTACTATGGGCACTCTTCATCTTTAATATTTACAATATCTCCCACTTATGCATAGTAGGCATAACCCAATCATGCATCTCTATTTATATTCTCAACTCCTACTAGCAAATAGACCATGTGACCTCTAAGCAAATCTGTTGAAAAGATGGGAGTATTAAATCAAATCTTTGCCATAAAGGCCAGTATAACAACATCCTTAAAAATGTCTTATTATGCCCTAACTTATCTAAACACATTGGATGCCATAAACACCTTGTTGAGTTTAAAACTCTAAACTATACCTAATCTTCCTACTCTTATTATGATTTATTCAGGACTGTGTTGTTATGTACTGCCATAACCTATTGACATTGAATACATGCAAGGGTATGTACGAAATAGTCCTTCCTCCGTCCATTTGCCACTTAAATTTCTCCCAATTGCTTTCCTATGGATGCCCCTTTAGATCAAATTACTCAAGGTTACAAACAACATGCTAGAGTAGTAAACTTTAAAACCTTAGTTTTATGATGTAGTCTTAAGTCATAAAGGGCATAAATAGAGTTATTGAATGATTCATAGACTCACATAGTGAGGAAGTAGGGATCCATTTTTCTATATTTGTGGAATAAGCACATGTAGAAAGAATTATATATTACGATATGGTTTTCTTTAAGAAGAACACATATATAAACTAAAAATACTGCATAGATTTTAGTCTAGTATCTAAGTGCCTAATGAGAATTCTAATCTTGCTCCGCACTTCTAGGCACCAATTGTTTAAGCTTATAGTCGTAATCTAAGTGGCTAACTACAAGCTACATTGATTGTGGGACATCAATATATGATCTTATAGTTCTCATTTTAGCACTTATTAAGGTGATACTTTGTTATACATACTGATATTGCATGATTCACAAATAGTACCGATATCACGTCTATCTTTGCTCGTTGACTGAGAGCTGAATGTGATTACTTGTGTGAGTAAGCCAATTGAAGCTTGTGAACATACTTCTATACCTTTGCATGATAAATGTTTGAATAATTATTGAATAGATTTATACATCAAATAGTATCTTAGAAAGATAGTTTTGTGATATGTTTAAATAAATTTAAAAATTACCATCTACATAGTTTTGTGATCTATCAAAATAAATTTAAAAATTGCAATCTACATACTCTAAACTTCTCACATGCACCATAAAAGCACTCTTGCTATAAGATTAGCTAAGAGACCATAATCATGTGACTCGTAGAAATGTATTTCAGTACCACCTCTTTATACACTATAATATCTTAGATGTAGTGATATTGTATATATGTGTTTGGCTTTTCCATGATATTTAGTATTTTTTGGTTAAAGCTCTTTTTATTGCAATAAATTGTCACAAGATTTAAAGTATTATTGACAATTTCAAGTTCAATAAGGATTCTCCTTAACCAAATCTCTTCTTGAACCGCGATTGTATAGCCATTGTATTCCGCATCCATAGTCAATAATTCTATACCTGCTTCTCTTACTACTCCAAGTGATGGCTCCAATCAGCATCACTGTAACCTATTAACGGCAAAACACCACCCTTGATTGCATAGTACATAGTCCATAGTTTCCTTAAGGTGCCTCATGACTGCTTTGACTACATTCTAATGAGCAACTCTAGGTTTGATTCAAATCCAATGACCGAACCAATTGCATGACATATGTCTGATTGAATATATATCATAGTGTGCATTACGTTGCCAATAGAACTAGCATATGGAATACAAGACATTTTTTCAATATCTCTAGGAGTCATGGGGCACATTTCTTGGCACAAGTTTGCACATTTCAGTACAGGAGTGTTAATGGGCTTGTATTCATGCATCAAGAAGAATTAAAACACCTTTGCTATAGGCATTTAAGACTTATCTAGAAATCTTTTTTATCAACTCCTAAAGATCCTAACTTTCAGAATATAGTCTTTCTCAACTATATATTTTATTTCAAATTTGTGGATAACTACCTTTTATTGTTGATTATTACTCCTTATCATTGCCAGCCAATAACATGTTATTACCATAAAACAACAAAATTATAAAATTATTTTGTATTGTTTGACATACACAATAGTCAATTGTCGTAAACCTATTCATGAGAATAGCTTGATAGAATCTAAGATACTATTGTCTAGATGATTGTTTTTGTCAAGCTTACAAATCTTGTGCTCTTGTCCTTTCGCCATAAAACTAATTGGTTGATTCATGTAGACCCCCTCTTCTAGTTCTCAATTTTGGAAAACAGTTTTAACATATTGTTGGTGCAATTCCAAATCTAATGTAGATAAAAAAGCTAGAATTAGAGGTAGATCTCACTCTTAGTGAGAAGCTCTCCTCATAATGTATACCCTCCTCTTAGGTATGGCCTTCGCCATAAGGCGAGCCTTGTACTTTTCATTGTGCCATCTGCCTTGTGTTTGACATTAAAACTTCATTTATTTTCAGTAGCTTTTCGCCTTGGCTGTAGCCATACTAGATTTTAAATCTAATTTAACCTCATTGAGTCCATAGGAAGGTAATAAAAGAGCATTGAAGATGAAGAATGCCTTTAGTGAGCCTCTGAAATAATGTGAGTTTATTGCCACTTTAATTGCTTTTGGTGGTTGAGCTTCCTAGGCTAGCCAAATGTCATGAGTTGAAAGGATTGTATATATGGCACTCTTCCATTTGCAAGATGCTCCAACCTCCAAATTCTTGAAAGAAGAATTTCCCCCCTTTTTGTGCATCTACATTGTCAAATTTGTTGGTGGTTTTCTCAAAGAATATTCCCTAACAGAAAAGGAGAAGTGATGCTTTTGGAACGGGTGAAACAAATCGGAAAGATAATAATATTTGCTAAATGAGGTAGGCCATGTTCTAAATAGATTTCCAGTATGCATGAATATATATTCCTAACATTGATATTATAGACAAAATGATTTGTTTTTTCGTTTTTTGTTGAAAATTTATTGTTGATATTACTATTATAGTATCTCTATGCAAAAAAATTTCACCAAGGTAACATTTCATTTTTTTCCTAACGAAACTAAAAAAAAAAAGATGCGCTACAGTGAGGTGCTGAACATCAAACCTTATGCATGCGTGGAACATTGGTTATCAAGGGGGATATATGTTGCTACTTATCCAAATCTTCTATAAAGCTGCTCCTATTGCACCTTTATTTTGTCTGTAACATATACAATTCATGCCTGTTGAGATACATCATGATTGATGTTGAAAGTAACATTTCTAATGTACTACGGGCAGTTGATAATAAACAGACATGAATTGCATTCTTTTTACTGAATGCCTTCACATTCCTCATTATTATTCATGACTTTATTGAATATGAGAAGTACTTGACAAAATATGGAGCCTAGGTATTGAGCTGTTGGTGGCAAGTCTTTTTCAAAGTGGTCTGTTTAATTTTGCTTGTTTCTTTGTTTTGCAAATTCATCTCTTTGATCCTGTTTCTTTCTAGATCAGACTCTTTAATTTGTTGATGAACTTTTTTGAGTTTCATTTTATCAGTCGTAGTGGACTATGTGACAAATAGCTAATTCAACTATTCCATCTTGAATTGTTTCCTATGTAAGGCCTTAGCATCCGTTTTTATAGTTATCCGAGTTCATAGTTGCTGATTCCTAAAACATGGTAATCACAAGTGGCATGAATGACAAATCCTACTTTTTGTTAGTAATAATGTCGTTAGTAACATTGCCCACTAGTTGTCCATGCTCTTTTCTTTTCTATCTGTGAATTGTGTGGATCCAAATAGTTATATCTTAAAAGTAACTGTGTCTTCTGATGCAATTGTTTACCCAATGTAGCCAATAAACCATGATTGCTAAAACAGGCAGAGATTTGGCTGGTGCATCTTGTTTGTGAAATTTGTACTAAGAGGTTGCTTTGCAACAACTGGTCTCATGAAATGGCCTTATAGTTGAGTCTTGATTCTATATACCTTTTCTCTTTCCTTGAGTTTATTTTCTCCTTTTCCTCTGCGTTATATTACTTTTGGGGTGTTTTATTCTATGGTAACTTGTGTAAATTATCTAGTAGGCATTTAAATTTAGCTTCTTATTTATAATGCATGTTTCCTGCATTGGATTTTTGTGGACCAATTTAGTGCTGTACTTTTTTTGGCAACAAGCCGTGACAGAATTGTTATGATATTTTGGACATTTGAGGTGTGTTTCTATTACAAGTGTTTTTTTTTTTTTTTTCGAAATGCCCCGAATATTATAATGTTTGATCCTTCAGCTTTTGCTTCAACATCTAAAAATCACGTTGAGAAAATGTTTGACAAGATTTTGCTTTGTGAAGGTACCGTGTGCTGCAGCTAAAATTGTTAAAGCAAAGAAGGGATCTTCTGCTAACATCAGCTTGTCTAGGAGCACTGTGCCTGCATCCTTGGTTACAAAACCGGATGCTGTAATTGTGATTAAAACATCTTTTCCGAAGTGTGATGAGACCATATCTCATGCCACTATGCTTCCAGCTCCTGGTAGCATGGATATTTCTCCAACAGCATCAGACGAATTTTCTGTTTCTATGGATGAGTCAATGTCAACGTGTGATTCTCTAAAGAGTCCAGAAGTTGAGTATGTAGATGAAAATGATGTAGCTGCACTTCATTCTATTGAGAGAAAGACATCCAGCACACTCCATATATCTGAGCCAGGGGGAACAGCTGGTAAATTATTTCTTTTACCTTTCTATTAAAGTCTATACCCTATCTTTCTCTTGTTCTTAGTGTGATCTCCATAATCACCTTAAAGGGGGTAAATTAGGTTATTAATAATCTTTAAACAGCAATTTTAACTTAACCAAATCTGTACCCTATCTTTCTCTTGTTCATAGTGTGATCTCCATAATCACCTTAGAAGGGTTAAATTAGGTTATTAGTAATTTTTAAACAGCAATTTTAACTTAATAGCAATTTTAACCTGTATAAATAGAAATTTTAACTTAACCAAGTTTGTGCATTAACTAATATTTTATTTAGTGAAGCAAGAGAAAATAATGCAATTTTAACTTATCATTTCATCATGCAATGAAATAATAATGCAAGAGAGTAGGAAAAGAGAAATATGACACTGCAATTTATACAAGTTCTATCTTACTTACATCTTGTCCCCCAAGCTTCACTTAAGCGTTTACTCACACGAACAAGATACCTTCTAGTTTGTAACTTAACACTCTAACCTTGGATCTTTCTCTCAGGAGTAACACGTTACAAATATGATTATAAAAGTCTTCTCAAAGAAAATAACAAGTAAATATGTTAATCACAATTTTACTCTTAATGTATATTTGATCCATTATGAATATGTTTATGATAATTGTAATCAAGTACAATCAATATAATCAAGTATAGACAAGGTTGTTAAAGGGAAAAGGAGTATGAAGGCACAAGTGCATGCATAATGGAAGTGACTAAAAAGATTATTTTTCTTGATAATCATAAACTCTTATTTTAAGTAATAACATAAAAAATGACAATTAGTAAAGACAATTCACCACAAATGTATAAGAATAATAAAATTTATAAACCGACTTGAAATATTATTTATAAGATACTCATAATACAAATTGAAATTTATCATTATCAAGTAAAAGCTCGTGACTTTTTCCTTCCTTAGTTTATAGGTTATTGATTTCTTCATTTACAAACAGCAACCGAGTAGCCGTATAGGCATTTATTGTTGAAGGTTTATAATATATCTCAATTTAGTGGGATGTGTCATTTAATTTACTCTAAAAATTTTAACTACTGAACCCTTCATATGGTCTTCATCCATATGGTCTTAATACATTATTCAAATTAGTTACTCATTTCTTTTAGTAATCTCTATTTTACAAACAACCAGTCAATATTAAAAGTGTTAAAACTAATGACTAATTTGACTATAAAATTTATTTTTTTGTGAAAAAATTATGAGGCGTTCAAGACACGCACCTTAAGTATTAAAAAGCTGAGCACATTTGGGAATGAGTTTTGCCTAGGTATGTTGAAGTGCTAGAGCCCTAAGCATGCCTTTGACAACATTGAGTATGAATATTTTATTATCAACAAAACAATTAATGAAACCTTCAGCTAACACATAGACTATTTTATCACAGCTAGGATTCCTTTTATTTGAAATAGTAACTTTTTTACTCCAGGCTTTTTATATGATTTGTAAGTGGAAGATATATTTCTGCTTAGCTCCAGTGTGTTGTGCACTTGAATAATTCAGCAAATTTCGTCCCCAATTTATGCAGGGAATGTGTGCAAAAGAGACATACTGGTGGAGATTGACATGGTTGATAAAGTTGCCAATGTCGACAATAATTTCTTGGATCCTCAGTTTTGTGCAACTTTTGCTTGTGATATCTACAAGCATTTGCGTGAATCTGAGGTTTACATCTTCCCTTTATCCTAAACGTTTTAGTGGCATATGCATTTATTTTCTCCTTTGACATTTCATGAAATGTAATTTATTTTCATGTAATTTATTGATCTTAATCAACTGTATTTTCGGGTGTTGCTACCTTTAGGGGCTTCAGGATGTAAAATGTTGCTATGGTGAAAATGTTGAGAACTTCATATGGTTGAGTATAGAAGGCAGTGTTAGTAAAATGCTAAGAGGTTAGCATGGGGCGAGTATAGAAGGCAGTAGAAACATTCCCTTAAGTAATCTCTAAGATGTCAGAAAGCGCTCTTACTAATGTTACCTTTTGATATGTCAGCAAGTATCTATGTAGTAGTTATTCTTGCACCTGTAATTATTTCCTCTTTGAACATACAGATTGAGCATAAATCGGGTTCTTCTAGAGTTGAATAATAGAAACGCCCCTTTCAGGTTACATGGTTGTTAGTTTAATGGTGCATTGCACTCAACTGTTATACCCAAATGTGAGAAGGTACATATCTTCATCCCAAAAAGTTCTGGAATAGTACAAATTATTCGGTGAACTTTATTGTTTAATGACTTAATGAACATTTTAAGTCGCTGCTTTTCCATTTGTGGTTTCGTTTCTTTTCTTGAATGCCAGATTGTTGATAATTATATCTGCTGGATTGATGTCCAATTCTGGTCGTGTTTTCTTTTTATTGCCATTTGACCACTGTAAATGTTCTTTCAGTTAAAGAAAAGGCCTTCAACAAACTTCATGGAAAAGATTCAGAAAGATATTAATGCCAGCATGCGTGCCATACTGATTGATTGGCTTGTAGAGGTAACTATGCTACCAACTTCCAATAGCTACCTCTGCCATTTTTTCTATTGTCTTCTTGAAGATGATCTACATATGATGAAGACTGCACATGCACTTCAATACACGAACTAGGTGTCCTATCTTAATCGATAACATCATATTGTTTCCTGATGACACCAATTATTAGTTGACTTAGGCTGTGGCATATGTCTTTAAAGAGTGGAATTCCGATTATGGCTGCAGGTTGCTGAAGAGTATAGGCTTGTCCCTGACACTTTATACTTGACTGTTAACTACATAGATCGCTATCTTTCGGGCAACTCTGTGAACAGACAACGCTTGCAGTTGCTTGGTGTTGCGTGCATGATGATTGCTGCGTAAGATATGGCTATTATTTTATTATTTTTTCCTCTCTGTTTTTTGGTCTCCCAAAGAAAAGAGAAGTTGATTAACTGCCAGTTTGGATATAGGTATATGTGAGAGAAAAAAACCATGGAAAATACATTTCAGATATATATTTACATCCCATTTTACTTCAAAATTTCAAGATCCCAACAGTTGATGACTCCATAAGTTATGGCATTTCCAGGAAATATGAAGAGATTTGCGCTCCCCAGGTGGAAGAGTTTTGCTATATAACCGATAACACGTACTTCAAGCAGGAGGTTTGGGCTTTGATTTTATTTTTTACTTTTCCAATTTCTTCAGTGAATTTGTTCTCCTTCTAACGCTTAATCTTTCCAGGTCTTGCAAATGGAATCTGCTGTTCTGAATTTCTTGAAGTTTGAAATGACTGCTCCAACAGTCAAATGTTTTTTAAGGTATTCATTTACTCGTCTTTCACATGTCTTCATTCACCATACAATTTGGGTCTCTATTCGATCGGTGTTGCCAAAAAGAAACGCAGATAGTGCTGACATATTAACTTAAATTAGGCGATTTGTCCGTGCTGCTGAAGCTATTAACGAGGTATGGGAATATTGCTTTTTGACTCTGTCTCAAAATTCAATCAATAACCATGTGATGCCATTATTGCTCTTTATAAGCCCTTTCAGTTCTTTATCACTGATCTGCTTTTATAAATTACCTGGAAGCTGTTACAGCTTTTCCGTCTTAGAGTTCATTCATACTCCTAATAATGATGATTTATAAGGATAACTTGGACAATTAGGATTATAGTATTTAAGTGTTAGTTGTCAAAATTGCTAGGATGAAATACTTACACAGTTGGAAGAATGAGAATTTTTCTACCATTTTGCACTCTGAAAGTAGATCAAGTTCCTTTTCACCGTGTTTCTTTTATAGGTTCCACCCCTGCAGCTAGAATGCATGTCCAACTACATTGCAGAATTATCCCTCATAGAATACAACATGCTTCAATACATGCCATCACTCGTTGCTGCATCCGCGATTTTCCTGGCTCAGTATATACTTATGCCTTCAAAGAGACCTTGGGTGCGTGTTTAGTCGGAATCCAAACTCACTGTTTCATTCTCATTGCTATTCTAAGTATTGTCATAGACTGTCTGTTCTTTTACTTGATGTTGCTACAGAATTCAACCCTGCAGCATTACACACTTTACGAGCCCTCGGATTTCTGTGACTGTGTTCAAGCACTCCATCAGCTTTGCCTTAACAGCCATCATTCTTGTTTGCCTGCAATAAGAGAAAAGTACAGCCAGCATAAGGTAACTCTCTGACATCCCCCTTCCTCTCTATGTGGTGTCGATAAGATGATGTTAATTTGTTTGATCGTGTAACCCGGTTCAGAATATTAAAAAAAACGAAAGCTGATTAAGCCCTTTTTCAAAAATCAGATGATTTCTTTGCATCCCAAGTATCTTGAAATATATGGAGAGAACATTTTTATAGCTTTTGAATCTATCCAAATATTTTAGATATTTAAGATCGTCTCTGTAACCAACTGTTGTTGGCAAGCATCTCTAGGATGAAAATAAGGGCCAATGTGTATAGAACTAGTTCAACTATTGTATCCTATATCATAATATATCAGTCATAATATAGGTTCTCGTCACTTTTTTTTGGCTCTTAGAAGCTCAAATTCATACATTTTGAATCAATCTAAATATTTTAAGAAGTTTAATTCATATTTTTGTAGATATAACACGAACAATTTGAAAGTTTTAGTGTGTTCTTTAATGATTTAAAAAGATAACAAAGTTAATTTTGATAATATTTTTCCTCAAATAGATAAACAAATATCAAAAATGGTTGAATTTTAGTATATATATTACTTTTGACGTGGTCACGTGAAATTTTTTGGTATCCATGACATTTAATTCAAATACATAATGTTAGTAATATTGTCCTCTATACAAATTCATTCATCTCTCGTTGCAACAGTACAAATTCGTGGCTAAGAAGTACTGCCCGCCATCAATACCTGCCGAGTATTTCAGAACGGAAAGTAACTGAGTTCGACTCCGCAGTGGTGAAGTATTTCAACTTCTCGGCGTCAGCTACGTGCGCCTCCTCCTGGTCGCAGTTCCAAGTGCCGGCGTTTCCCCCTGCCCCGCCACTTACCCTCTTTCCTTTTTCTTTACTGATCCTCGTGCGATGTATCGATGTTTCCTGCCATTAGTGCCCCGCCACTTACACACTTCAGCGGGCTTCTCACCTGCACCTGTGAATAATGGTGGATTGAAGATTCAGAGCGATCTCTTTCCTTGAACAGGTTTCTTCCATACACTGCTTCCCTCTTATTGCGAATGGACGATGAATCCCATCACTTACAATCACGATTTTAAGAATTCAAAAAATAACAATTTTTTAAAAGATGAACGGGATTAATTATATGAATTGAATTTCTCTATTCTATTTAATTTAATTCAACATCTTTGAAAAATATAATTAATTTTAAATTATTTTTTATCCCATATATTATATATTTTTATATGGCTAAGCTCATTTTTAAAATCAAATTACAATTGATAATATTGCTTGTTTGCTTTTTAAATTTAAATAAGAACTGATTTTTAATTAATGAAAGTAAAATCTCATCTTTCTTTAATTAATGATATTTGTTAATGATGAAGTAGCCTACCATCTATTTGTATTGCCACACATTAAATTTCAAAAAAATAGAAAATTTTGAGTAATCACACAATATTTCTACAAGTTTTAAAATAACTAATACTATTATAAATAAATATAAAATATTATACAATATTTTTTTCCTGTTGTTTTTACAATATTTTAAGCAATAATTCTGATATAATTATTTTTAAATTACAAATGTTTTTCAATTTTGAATAGAGAATTTTTTTCATACTAAATATACATATTATTATATTTTCGTGTAAAAAAATATTTTATAATTGTTTACCTATATGTGAAAAAATTAAAAAAAGCTATTTATTTTATTCAGATATTTTTTTTTTGAATGTAAAAATTTAGGACGTTATGTGTGCATAACTACTTTGGTTATAGAAAGATGATTGATTATGTAACACGATGAAATTTCACATATTTGATATATACGTAAGAATCAGATATTTAAATTATATTAATTATAATTAATTAAATTAAAATAATTAAAATTGAGATTAAAAGATGTAAAAATTAGGTCATAAGAGTCAAATTTTTTTATCGGATGATTTGGACTTTGTGCATGCCGAGGCCTGCCTTCAACCCAAAAGTGGTACTGTAAACCGCTCGAGGCACATCTCGGCACACCTGCAGCGCTAAATTATGGATGCAAATACGATGGAATGCATTTGATGTTGGTCCAAGCATGACCTTAGTGCAAAATCACGAAAGCAAAGGACCCGAGCTTCACACCATCTGCGCTTGAGCGTCCCTTTGGCGCAAAAATGCACATGTAATGGCAAAGAGCATTCTCGATATACATGCCCAAGTGCTCAAGAGGCACAAAACTCGAAACAGCCATATTTCAAATCTGCGCTTGAATCTCGCCCCGATGCCACCTTAGTGCAAAATTATGAATTCACAATGCATAGAAGTGTGTACGATCCTCACCTCGGCGTGCCCTTGGAGCAAATTCCATAACTGATAAATGATAAGGCGGCTTTCGACAACCACTCGAGCTTGGATTGAGTATAAATAACGTTGAACGTTTGGTGACTGTCATTTTAAGCGGTGCGCGAGAGAGAGAGAACCAAGGAGAAGAGAGAGGAGAGAGAGAAGACTTTCGATAGCTAAGTTATGACAATCGGAGTAAATATTTGGGTGAATCAGGCCGAGTCAAGTGAACTATAAATTTTTCTTTTTATTGTTATTATTTATTGTCATTTCTTTCGAATATTTTTATTCTAATACTCGTCCTAACTAAGATTTCATAATTAAAATATGTAAATCATGCATGTATGTTAATTTTTCATAATTTTATGATAAAATTTCTCAATGACTTATGTTTAGATATCTAAATCATGTAATATTTGTTGTAGTTATAACTCTTCTCATATTTAGAAATACATAATTGTTCCTAAATGTTTGAACTCCGAAGTTGTTAATTTTTAAATTATTACATGTTCAATTATACATGTTTAATTATATATTGTATGCTTATTAAGTTTGTATTAAGTTTTATAAATTTCCTTTTGTATAAGTTGGTAAATTCAATGTTTTATGAATCGCCATAATTTAAAAAATATAAGATATCATGAAAAATCCTACAATTATATTAAGAAAAAATAAATTGTTTTCAAGAAGGATAAGAATTAAAAATTATGAAGTAAGGTGCAGAGCTTTTCTAAGTAAAACAATTGAAACAATAATTATTCAACGGGTAGTATATTTTGGCATACTTTAATATATTGTAGTAAAAAATTAATATTTGAACCTATGAAATCGTATGTTAAAAAGTGGTGTCTAACCCTATCTATAAAAAAATATATAAAGTGTCCATCTTCGGGTC
>JAOVVI020006153.1:0-15845 GCA_028571085.2 Nepenthes alata | reverse complement strand
CACGAAGTTCTCTTAGAGCTGATCTTCCACTATACTCTCTGCTGATTGGATAATCTTATAAATTTGCCCTTTTCAGCTTGGCACTTGGATTCCTTAAATTGCTTCATAGCTAATTTGGTCCTCTTTTCCTTTTCTCTTTCCTTATTTTGTTGAGAATGTAAGAACTACGCCATCAAAATGGGTACTATACAGAAATGCTAAACATTCGCCCCTATATATAGAGAATGGATTGCAAATGAGTAGTTATAAATGGATGTGATATGTAGCTAAGCTCGGGTTCTACATGTTCAAGGATTAGAAGATTACCCATTTGCCTTTTTTCCCTCGAATTCGGCGTTGTCATGTATTTACCATCATACTTGCTACCATCAGTTTAGTACTTTTAATCCTATTAACCTTGATTCTAAAACGTAGCTGCTGTATATGCTGGAACTTAAGTGCTGTTGTTTGCATTAAATCTTAAGGAGTCATACTAACGATGAAGTAAAATTGTGTAATACTATTGGGTTTATAGCTATAAAAATGTATTTTGCTTGGTTCATAAAACATGAAGTTGAGAAATTTAATTTTTTATATGTAGGGTTTTTTTTTTTTTCTTTTTTTGATAGCTTCATTCGTTAGTTAAGAAAATTGTTGAATTTTATTTTGATAAATTATAACTAGATGACTGATTTACATGGTTTTTCATTTTACTAATTAAGTATAACGTATCTTCAGAATCATATAGTTTTTATATAGTTGTAGAGATTAGGAGGAAAATCGAAGCCCTTCTCCAAGTTCACTTTGTGCCCACTTCCCAAGAAGCAAGGCAGACTGTTTTTCCCCTTGGGCTTGAAAAAAGTAATCCTAATAAAATAGACATATTGGATAATCTTTTTCACATTGATGGAGAAATAATGTTTAATTTTTATTTCAGAAAGTTTTTTAATAAACTCTTCATTTATAAAAATTATGGGCCATGTGACAAAAATAAAATTTATAATCGTAAGTTAACAGCAAAATTTTAAATCCTCGTTATCAATTATACAAAACTATGCAAATAATTAAATTTAAACTTAGTGCTGAAAAGCGCCCGTATAATTAAATAAATGCATTTGAATTTAGTAATTTATTTTATTTAAATATGTGTAATTTAATTTATTTATGTTAGGATATAAATTATATATACTTCGGTCTTTATTTTTAAAAAAATTATTAATGATACTTAAAAATATAAATATAAATAAATAAATATATATATATATATATATATATATATGGTCAATTGTCATCTTTTTTATGCTTTTTAAATTTTTAATAACGAATATATTTTAAATGGGGATCTCGACTCTCATTATTTCTCCATTTTGATGCCGTCTCAATTTCCAATGACAGAATAATAATTTAAAAAAAAAAAAACCCATGGTGTCCCACCACGTTACCGTCCTTTGTTTTTTGGGGTAATTTTATCAAATGGGGACCGCGTTTTTGCTAGTGTGGGCGTAATGGGCCCACGTCAGAGGCCCCGCAGCCCGACTGATAGGTAAAGTTTATTTTATTTAACTATTTATTTTTTTTAATTTAATGATTTTTAATTATTTAATTCATAATCGTTTGAAAGTTTATTTTTTTACATATTTAGTACGGACTGCGTCACCGGGAAATCAATCCGCCGTCTAAAACAATAAGATGATGAAAGTTCACGTTATTTTCTATGGTCCTCAGTTTCTCTCTCTTGCTTTCTGTAATTTGTATTTGCCCGTTCGTTTCTCCGGTGATCAGAAACCCTAGCTCTCTTCTAGATCTTTGAGCGCCGGTATTATTTTATGGGCGCAATTTTTTAGCGAGGACGAGCGATCCAATGTTTTGGATTTCGCGTTCTTTGGGTTGAAAGTATGTATCTAATTTGGATTTTTGGCTTTTGACGTTTTGGGTTGTCATATCATCTTCGAATGATTTGGGTGTAGTTTTTTTTCCGACAGAATTTGTCTCGGACGGAAGATTTGTTATCTTCGGAGGTGGTGAAGGGAATTGAGAGCTGGCGAAGAGACTGAGAGAAAGAAAGGAGGAGAGAGAGAGGGAAAGAGAGACGATGGCTTCGAAGACGGGCGGTCCTTCGGCCCCAGCTCTCCGGAGAGATCCATACGAGGTTTTGTCAGTGACCAGGGACTCCACTGATCAGGAAATTAAGACTGCATACCGGAAACTTGCTCTCAAGTGAGTTATATAATTTCAATTTTTAATTTGTATTTTTTACCTTCATGCAATTGTTTTGCATTTGCTTTTTGGTTCTTGTTCATGCTTTCATTTTATGGGATTTATGTATCTTTTTTGTTTGTTTCATTTTTATATTCGAGAAAGTCAATTTCATCTTTGAGGTTATGTCGCAAGGAGTGCTTGCTTGACAGTATTTGTTTTTCCTCTTTGAACGGTTAACTTGTCAGACTTTGTGAATAGGTGTTTGAGTTGTCCTTTAGAGATGTTTTATGTAACAGACGGCAATTACTACTCTTGTCGTGGGATCATCTGGAAAGCATAATCGATCGGATGTAATGGAATAAAATTTCTTGATAGTAATTTTGCAGATTGTTGTGCTTGCCTTTCTGGGAATCTTGGATTAGGTTCTGCCTTTTCCTCCATCTCCTCCATTTATTTTCTTGTTGAGAATATGGTTACCGGGTAGAGTGCCTCCTTTGTGAACATACAAACGATAAATGATTAAGAAAAATATACAAAAAGGGATCAAGTGTATAAGGCAAGCTTGGTTGTGGAGAGCATTCTGCATGTAGAAGGTGTTACGGCTGGTATTGAATTGAATGTTATTAAACGATTGACCATATAGTTCACTGCTAGCATATGGTTCATTTGGGTTCAATAATATAGTGCATTGATTGTTGATTCTAATTAGTCACCAGTATTTGTGGAGTATAATGCTGTAAATGGTTGGTTATATAGTTCACTGCTAGGAACGTTTAATTTGGCTTCAGAATTATAGTATGTAATTGCTGCAGAAGGTGTGGAGTCAAGGGTAGAATGTTTGTCAGTCTCCCTGCTCCCAACCATCGCTATTGAGAAAAAAAAGAAATTCAAATAAGAGTAGTTTTTACTGTACCTTGTAATTGTAGTTTACTAAGTGAAGTTTGGGTCAGGTATCATCCAGACAAGAATGCCAGTAACCCTGAAGCTTCTGAACTTTTTAAAGAGGTTGCATATTCATATAGCATCTTATCTGACCCCGAGAAGAGAAGACAATACGATGTTGCTGGATTTGAGGTTAAATTCTTCCTTCTTTCTTTTGTTATTGATTTCTCCTTTTATGCACAGTTTTCACTAGGCATGCTTTTCAAAAGTTGCTCAGAGACTATGTTCTTGCATATGTGATTTAGTTGTTTTTGTTTTGTTGGAATTGAAAAAATGGTGTTGCTTAACTGTGAGATTTCAATTTTTTGGGTGTCTTACATGTGCATGCATGTCTACAAACTTCTCATCATTGGGGACAACTCATCGGGAATCAAGAAACCATATTTCTTTTGTTTGAAACTTTTGTGCGTTCCCTTTAGTTACTTATTTAAGGACTCGTTCATTTCGTATTGTTTTGAGGACTTATTTTTGTTAAGATTTATTCTTTCAGATAGAGGGTACTTATTCCCTATTGTTCATCCAGGCTTATTGAACTCCACAAGGAACACTTGAGATTTGTTTGGATATGAAGTATCCCACATCATGTTTCAAAAGTAAAGTTGGGAGCTTTTGAAGGGATCTAGAATCATGTTAATTTGAAATTGATGAAGATAGTTAAAACTAATTTAAAAGTAATGCTAGACAGCTCTGCCTTTTACAGTACTCTCTTACTATCTGGCATATTGCTAGATAGTCCTACAGGATATCAAAATTTAATACTTCCAAGCTTATGTTAACACATAAGGGTAGTATTTTTAGATACCTCTGATATGTTGAGATCTTTTGAACAGTTACACTTTATATAAAGTTTTACATAAACCTGATTGAATTGGAGACGGTGAACAAGGCCTTGGAATCTCTGTAGGAACTGTTGCTGGAATGGACAAAGCTTGAGTAAATAACTTATATGGGTGCCACTTTTTATATTTATTACGGGTCTGACTTCTGCATATAGTTTATTTGGAGTGAAAACTGATCTGCATGCACCAAAAAGCTGCTAGATTCCTACTTGGTGAATAGCTCCATTATAACTTATGTTTATGAACTCAAAGCTCCTAATATTGAATACCCCAGAGTTTTTGGATAGCTCTATAGTTTTTTGTAGACATAATGCTAATCTTGTGTAACCACATCTTGTTAGTTTTGGGTTCTTGTAGACATAATGAAGTGATAAGTCAACTTATTGAACGAAAAAGGAGAAGCAATCACATCTTGTTAGTTTTGGGTTCTCTTGAAGCTGGGTTCATGTCAAATTACTTTCATTTCCAAATAATTTAATCATGGCAAGTGATGTCAACTGATTAGAAAATCTTCTCCAGTTTTGGTATTTTATTTTCATATATATTATTCCTTATAAATTGTGTAGGGATATAATGCCCTTAGTAGCTCAAGTATCTAAAAGTTGCAAACTTCTTCAAATCATGAATAGTTTAATTAGTATCACATAATCAAGCTTGTAAATTCTCTCTTTTAGATGCATATTAATTATGAGCCTAACTCATCTGTCACTTCCAGTTTTGTATTTGAGTAAGAGCTGTTGGATGAGATTGGCATGGGTTATAAACCTTTTTGTGGATGAGGAATGGGAAGGACAGGGATTCTCATAGCAATAGTGACAGTATTTCTGGAACTGGTGACAGTTTACTCATTGTGTGGCGGTATGGTTAAACTGAGCTTTGACTTTGGGCATTTCCAGAAGAAATTGTTTAGATAGGGTCCTCTGTTTGATGAAGGGCTCTAACTCTAACATGTTTTGTGCTCCTTATTTACTTTAGCTATGAGGGTAAGGCATTTAAATTGATTGAAAAGATGGAGTAGAGAAGAAAGGGATGAATTTGAGGTAATTGATGCTACAGGAATTCTAAGAGTGGGAGGAAACAGAATTAAGGAGGCTTGAATGAAATGATGAATATGATGAGGATTGAGTTTTATTTTTTATGTGGATGTCTGAGCTTGGGGAATCACCCCTTTCAGTATGAGGTTCTTTTACAAGCTTCACCATCACCAGATCAATTTTGTGCGGTAATGGTAAATAAAAGACACACAATCATCTATAAGCCTAATAAATTAAGATGTACATTAAAGTTTTTCGTTGTCAATATGACCATTAGGATGATCCATTATTTCACACATTAGAAGGGTCAAATCATCGTATTTTAGTTTATTTGGATTCCTAAAGTGACAATCTGTTTATCTGTGGTAATTTTCCCTCTAGTTTAGTGGATTTGCCAGTATTTGCTGACCCAGACGCCTACTAACTTCTTGATTGGTTCAATCGCATTGGCTGGCTGTGTCTAAACTTGAGAGAACAGGATCAAAAGAATTTGATAACATGAGCACAATTTTTTTGAACACTTCGAGGTTTAAATATCTTTGCTCCCATTAGAACTAACCACCACTTATTGTCACTCAACACTTTGAGCTTTCAGTACAATTCAAATATAGTATTTGCGAATCATCACTTCCCACTTTCAACACTGTTCTGGCTTTTTATGAGTGGTAGGCATATCTTGGATGCTTAAATCATTGATGACCTGGTGGATGCAATGCAAGTCCCTTGAGTGGTGTGTATGTTGGATCTCTAGAATGCTTGTGATAGAGTTGTTTGAGTTTCGTGATTTGCACTTTGAAATTTGTATTTTGGAGTGAATGCATCAATTGCATGCTTTTCCATTCCCATTGGTGTGGAACCTGTAGAAATCTTTCGTAGTTCTAGGGGCTTGAGACAGCAGGGCTCTCATCCCTAGTTTTCTTCTGTTGTGCATTGGAATCCCACAATAGCATGTTGAACAAAGATGTTGAGGGCTTCTAGGGTGATTTTCAGTGCAATAAAGGCTTGATCAAATCTTTTCAACCGAGCATTGTCAATGATCCTTGATTTTTTTGTGCAGCAAGCATCAGACTAATGGCGTTGATGTGTGTTCTCGCTGACTGTTAAGAAGATAAACTCAATAAAACTAAAAATACCCTTCTTCCCGTTGCATAAGTTGAAAATCAAGAGTTACCTCATATGTATGCTTGATAGTGGAGCTCCCGGTGACTTTTCTTACCTGGGAGCCAATTAATTTTTAAAAGAGCCTAATATTGATCATTGAGAAATTTATCAAGTAAGTTATGTGGTTGGAAGGAACATTTATATCAACAGGGTGAGATTATGGTCTTTTTGTTAAAGGTCAAAGGATGGATTGACATCAATATCGCTGTAATAGAAAGGATTTTGGCAGATCCCAGATATGAAAGATTCTATAAAAGTGAACAAAATAATAAAGAGGAGCGGAGGCAAATCATTGAAAATCTTGTGAAAAGTAGGCCTCAAGGGTACTGCTTTGCCGTTTCTGATAATCTCCTCTATTGTCCAGTAAAATAAAACTGCCAGAACAATGCAATATGTATTTTATCATGTTCCAATTAAAGCTGATGTAAACCGATTTTTGAAACCAAGACAGGACTTAAACTGGATAGGTTTCTAATGTCAGAATTCTTCCTTAATCATGCAGTTTCATCTTCAAGTTCAGTGAAATAGTTAGTTGTGTGTAATCAGGTTTCTCATGTTTGCATCGAGCACTCGGCTTTCTAATAATGAAGATAGTCTTAAGATAATTTCTATTAGTTTATTTAAGATAAAATCCCATGCATTTTCATTTGATTCTCTTCAAATTGAATTAGGCTCTTGACACGGAGGGCATGGATATGGAAATTGACTTATCCAACCTTGGAACTGTCAACACAATGTTTGCAGCATTGTTCAGGTAATGCTTTATTTATAATTATAGTTCCCACTTCTCTGCTGCATAATATGCTTATTTTATGGGGTTCTAGCAAGCTGGGAGTTCCTATCAAGACGACCATCTCAGCTAATATCCTTGAAGAAGCTCTGAACGGAACTATGACAGTTAGGCCACTTCCAATTGGAACATCAGTTAATGGAAAGGTGCTTGCTTTAACGTTATTAGACTTTCCATTTGTCGGTTCTATTCTATTTACTTGTTCATTTTGACTCCAGGTAGATAAGCAATGTGCCCACTTCTACGGGGTGACAATCATTGAGGAGCAAGCTGAGGCAGGGATAGTTGTTAGAGTCACCTCGGCTGCCCAAAGCAAATTCAAGGTACATTTTACATGTGAAATGCTTCACTATAACATCCTGTTTACAATCCATTATGGTCTCAAACATTGACTTGCATTCTTTTACACTTTTCCAGCTACTTTATTTTGAACAAGACACAAATGGAGGTTATGGTCTGGAATTACAGGTAATTTCTTTTGTTGTTGAAGTTCTCTTCATTGCCATCTTTTGCATTGATAGCATGATTTGTTGTGGTTAATCTTAAAATTCCATATATTTGATTAAGAAGAACAAGTGGAATAATCATGTCTTACAAAAAAGCACGAAGGATGACTATACTATTCTTCTTTTCAGTGTCCCAGCATCGCTAAGCTGCAGGTATATTGCAGGAGATGTTGGATTTGCTGTGAGAAAATCACAATGACTAGGATTAATAGTATTCACATTCATGTTGAGGCAGCTGGACTGTCGTGTAGTTTGTCGTGTTTTGTGCTCTTAGCTGAGATAGCTTTTGAAACTTGATTGACAACAGAATAGGTTCATGATCCTCGGTTGTTGATAGCATAAATATGTATTTTGACAGACAAACCTGACATGGCAGACATTGCCTTTCATGATTTGGGTGTCAATTTTGTGCCATCTCTTAACTTCAACATCCAGAAAACCATCGTTCCACTTCTAGAGTTGGTTAATATATATATATATGGTGTCTTCAGGTGGAAGTTTTAAATTCGAATTGACCTTTTGATAACGTAGATCTAAAATGCAAAAAAATGTGGCTAGTTTAAGCAGGCAAAGAATCATGTGCATTCTGTTATAAATGTGATCGATCATGAATGCACCCTTATGTTGACAAATATCTTGTGCCCCGCAAGTTTTTTCTTCACCCTCCCCCTCAAGTATCAAAATACACCCCCACCGAGGGGAGACATGAAAAAAATGGCTCCCAAATCTGTACTGTTCTGTTTTTAACTCGATATTGTGATGTTTATAGTGAACCTACTTGTTATTCAGTTTTGCCAAGTCTGACCTATAAATTAATTTTCACCATGATCAAGAATATTATCAAAATTAATTTTCCCTATGATTGAGAATATTAACAAAATTAATTTTCCCTTCAATTTGACAAAAAGAATTATTCCTATGTTCAAGAATATAATGAACTCACTCTTAAATTTTTCCCTCTTAAATTTACTCATGGAAATCAGTTCTAGACTATTATTCACTTTGACTTATTTATCTTCTCCTGGCTGCTGAATCTTCCAGTGTATCAAATTAACTGTTGGCTTCTTTTCCTACTGTGGGTTTTTATCCATTTATGAAACACTAGGGAACTTCCAGTTTGAGGCTCCAAAAGCCGAGAGAGGGAGAGAGGGAGAGAGAGAGAGAGAGAGGATCCAATTTGATCAAAGCTTTCCAAAATGAGAAGCCCAAAACTGTTTAGTGCTTACAAATAGGGAACCTATAAAGTCATAATGTTTCTGTGTTGACTGACCTATGGACTAGAGCTCCACATATGCAGTGTTTTTGAGAATTGGCCTTCATTATGGATATGTTTTGATCCAAGAAAGTTTGAATGAAATGAAATTAATGAGGAAATAAATGAAAATTAAAGAAAATGAAACGATAATCACTTTCCTCGAATATGATATTTTAATACACATTTTTTATCATATTTTTTCATTGTGATTTTCTATGCAATCCAGACATGAAAAATATTTTCCTTCAGTATTCTCTCTTCAAACATCACTAGATCCAAACAAATCTTATATGACTACGACTTTCCTTACCATTGAAAACCCTTCTGTTTCTCTCCTTCCCAACATTTTATCCAGAACTATTGGAATCATCCCAACATCTTTGACTTCCCTTAGCTTTCAAGAATCAAGATTATCTTCCGGAAAATGGCAAGTTCTCTATTCAGCCCCAAAGTGCACTGACTGAATGAGAAATGGTCTGCCGCCTTTTTGTGTATATTGAATATATTGGGAAGATCTATTTCACTCAGCCTTTAAAAAAATTAGAGGAATCTTCCTTGGGGATACTGTCAGTGCAAGAATTCAGTCTTGCAGAGATATTTTTCTGTCTGCGATATTTTTCTGTCTTTCTCCAGCAATTCATAAAAAGTCTTCAATGTGAAGATGCCTGAATCATAATTGTTTGCTTCTGTTATCTCATGATTTCTAATTTTTATCCTGTCATGCCTTTTCTTAATATAGTTGTGAGTCATGATTGACAAAATTGGATATGCTTTTTCTTTTTCACTTGACTTTTTACTGGCCTTACTTAATAATATTTGATTTGTACCCTCAGGATGTCTGGTATTGGTCATAAAAGATTTCAAGTAGACCACTTATGCATTGGTTTGAGTACTGTATGCTAAACCAATTAATTTGGGTTATTTGTAGAGCTCAAGTAAATAAATACATATGACTAAATGACAGCCTTATGTTTGAAATATTTCTTTATATTGCATCATTTTGATCAAACATCTGGGAAAAACCCTCCAGAGATAAAATTAAAATAGATGTACAAAGCAAAAGGTCCATGAAATTTAGTGAGAAGTCTAAACTTTTTCAGGAAGTTCTGATGTTGACCCACAGCCTGATTTCTCAGAGGACCAAGAACATTGAGTTTTCATTTATTTCCAAAACTTTATCCATTGATGTGCCTTCTTACATGCCTTTTTTGGGCTTTTTTGGGGGTGGGGTGTGTGTTGGGCTATACTTGTAAATTTCTTCTAGCATCATGTGGCTTTCCAGAAATGCTTCGTTTAATGGTTGTGGACAGATTTATTGATGTGCATCTTGACTTGGAACATGGTTACAACTCTTATGTTTAGGAGGATAGTGAAAAGACAGGGAAGGTGACGTCTGCTGGGATGTATTTTTTACATTTTCAAGTGTATAGATTGGATACCACAATAAATGCGGTATGCTACTAAATCCCTGAGGTTTTCTTTATCTCTTTTCTTTTCCTTAGAGCCTCTGGCTGTGATCAACACATTATTGTTTGTGTGTGTGTGTATGCGTATGCGTGTTTGTGTGTGTGATGCAGTTAGCAATGGCGAAGGACCCCGAAGCTGCTTTCTTCAAGAGATTGGAGGGTCTTCAACCTTGTGAGGTCTCAGAGATAAAGCCGGGCACTCATATATTTGCTGTATATGGTCTGGAACTAGTACTTTTATCGCATATTTGTAAAATTTCCTATTTTAGTTGTCTGATTGTGAATGCTTAAAATGTTGTGTCCTTGACCTTTTGGGATCTTTCAGGAGATAACTTTTTCAAGCCTGCGACCTACACAATAGAGGCACTTTGTGCAAAATCATATGAGGAAACAACAGAGAGGCTGAAGGAGATTGAGGCTCAAATTCTGAGAAAAAGGCATGAACTGCGCCAATTTGAAACTGAATACAGAAAGGTGCAGTTCTTTTTCTCTGCAGAAACATTCATGTTGAGTTCTGTGATTTTCTCTAATACTTCTTTTTTTCGTCGGTCTTCATTTTCAGGCATTAGCTCGTTTTCAAGAAGTGACTAACAGATACAGCCAAGAAAAGCAGTCTGTATGTTATGTTTGTTCATTATTTCAACATTATCTTTCCCTTGCTTTGCTAGCTTGATCGTCAACATATGTTTTGGAGGGCTGGATTTGGAGTTTGAAAGTGTGGACTCATTTGTTTTCACGTTTTGGGGACAGTGGTAGACACAAGTTTTCTACTTTCCACTCTTGTCTAATCTATTCTGAATTTCTACTTTTACAATTGTTTCTTCTCAACTTCTATTTTATCACCAATTTAGTAGAGTTGAGAATTGTATTTGTACTAAAATCAATATTTTCTTCATTTTCATCACCTTCATTTCCATGCATTGGACATAACTTTTTCCCTTAATTGGAGAAACTCATCATCAGGTTGTAAATGAACTGGAGATTTATTTACCCAAGGGCTCCTGGAGGCGTACATTGTAGCAGAGCTCATAATGCTTTTTTAGACCCTATAATGATTAATATTGGTGAAATAGTTTTGAATGGAGTGAGGGAACGTTGGGATGACAAATTCAATATTTGAAGCGTATTTTAAATAATGATTTGTTTGGAGTGGAAATCATTTTCTCTAGATTTTTTTTTTTTAATTTTCACTTTATTTCTCATTGTTTGATAATGTAGGATATGTTTGAAGGAGGCAAATTTTTTCCATTGAGGGGTAAAATCATTAGTATAACATCAACATTTGCAAAACATTAAACCCCAGTAAGGTGTGGTTAGTTTTATGAATCTGATTTCTCTATTCCATTCTTTTAGTACAAAATTCCTTGAGAGAAAATGTATTTTAATATCATTCTTTTCTACCTCATTCTAAATTTTGGTAGGTCTTCTTTTTCTTTTTGTCTTGCATCTAACCTCAATCAAATTACTTTTTTCTTATTGGTGCTTCTTGAGACCTATGTTATATGTGTTTAAATCTCTTAAACACATTTTCATCAAATTTTTTTTCTATAGGTATAGCTTCTAATTAGTGACGAGCATATTTGCTTCTATCGATGTGTGTTTTTAAATATACAACATTGTGATCCGCTAAGCATAGTTGGTTTGTCTATAAAGTTTTCTTTTCACTTCTGAAGGTATTTTCTAGTCACAGAGTAGTTCCTTTGTGTTTCTCTATTCGGATCAGCTTGCATTAATCATGTATATGACATCATTTCCAGTTTCTTCATTTTCTTAAATTATAGATCCAAGGTGAAGGAATTTATGAATTTTTACTAATTCCTTGATCATTAATTTTATCTTGTTTATTATTCTGTCTAGAAATTCTAAAATTTACTTCATATCTACCACTTACTCCTACTTATCTTGAGCAATTTAGTGGCCATAGTTTTAACTTTGATTCTTACCCATTTCTAGTTATCTGTCAAAACAATATCACCGGCAAACATTTACCAAAATACCTTATGTTATATATGCTTCGAAAGTTCTTTCATCATGAGGCAAACAGGTAAAGACTCATGAGTTTACACTTTTTAGGCATCTTTTAAATAAATGAAAACATTGTAAATCCTTTTTTTTTATTCCTGAATATCTTAATTAGCTTTCTCAGTAGATGTACAACTTCTCCTTGCAAAGGAGAGAATTCATTTTCCACCATCCATCGTAATCCATGGACCTGCTGCTTCCAGAACTGTCGCCACTGCCCTAGTCTTTCTTCATGTTTACAACCCATTAGAAACCAAGGCACGTGCCTCTAGCGCCAACCAACAACCCCTGTAACCACTAACCAAACAGTTTGATATTGTGATCGAATTAGAGGAAGGTTGCATGAAATATGTTAAAGAAGCTTTGAAAACGAGCAATTTTCGAATCATATGGCCTTATTACTCGAACCAAATTCTATGTAATATAAGCAGCATGTCAGCATTTTAGATCACAAATTTTCCTGCTTGTGGAAAACAGGTAGATGAACTGCTCAAACAACGGGACAGCATTCATTCATCATTCACGGTGGCAAGGACCGCAAGCAGCGGCATAGTTAATGGAAGTTCTAGCAAGGTTCCCGGTGAAGATTCAAGGGCTGAAAGTCCTGTGGAAGATGGCGGTTCCGATGATAAAGATAAATCATCAACAAGGAAGAAATGGTTCAATCTCAACCTGAAGGGATCTGATAAAAAGCTTGGTTAACCATGATGGAATGGTTAAATGAGCACAAAGTGCCGGCATGCAGAACGAAGAAAAATGGTTTTTCATTTGAGTGATCATTCAAGCTCAGAAGGGCAGGCATATATATTCTTTAAGGTATGTGTATTATTTTCTGTAATTCTGAGTATATTTTGCAGGGCTTATTACTATGATGAATAATTCCATGGATTCATGTTGTACCTATATTGAGCTTTCTTCGAGCTGCTGTTGAACGTAAAATGTGATAGTTTGTCAAAATATTGATAAAGCTGAGCTTCGGGTGACATCAATATACATTTAGAAGTTACAGCTATCGAATCTAAGAATAAAAGCAATGTCGAAAATCATTCAGACATTTAAAATATTACTTAAAACTACTTGTGATGAAATGAGAATTAGTTGCTGTAGGCCCCAAATTAAACCACAACATAACATAACACAATTATATGCACACACATATACAGGTTTATATACGTATGTGTATGTGACCAGAGAATGAAAAATCAGGGCTTGATTAATGCATAATCAGGGACCCATTTCATGAACTGTAATTATTTCAATCAAAACCCCACTTTGCTGAGTGTTGAAGGAACAAAGATTATGAACAGTACAAATGGTTGCTGGAATTCATCCAAAATCCCAAGATTTTTAAACAAAATTATCTCCATTCATCAGCACGTAGGTTAGGCCAAAATCCCAAATGCATCCTTGAACTTGTTACTCTGCTGGGGAATAAACCAGAGAAATGTTTGTATCGAATTTATTAAAAGTAAGTATATGTCTTATGTTGTTTTAATTTTTATGTTCTTATGTCTTTCTATTCACGTAAAAAATGATAATTTTGATATAGATGATATATAATTTAATATAGAAATTGCTTAATATTAGTTGTTTTTATTTGTGTTAATAACTATTTACATTGGGAATTTCAATACAAATAAAATAATTAAAATATTAGTTGTATGTTAACACATTGACATAAAATATGACTTATTTGGCTTAATTAACCTAAAATAAAAATCAAAGCAAATGGAATGCTAGCTAGCCAGACCCACCCCCCTTCTACTCAATCTAGTGAAATTTATGGCAAAAATATATATAATGAACAAATAAAAAAAATCTAACACCATGTATGCAGTAAAAATGGTTCAAATATGCCTGCAATTATATTTATTTTAGTATTTGAAGCTAAAACTAAAAATACAAAGAAATTATTGATGGAGATCTTGTAGCATATTTTAAATCTTATTTACTCACGGTTTAAATTTATTTTAAAAAATAATTAAGTTAAAATAATTAGATAATAATCATCTATTTAGAAATAAAAGATCGGAATAAAAAAAATATTGGGATCCCAATGAAGTATTGATCATGAACACGAAGGGAAGAAAAGGTGGTAAAATTTGGCTTTGCTCTTTCAGTGAGACAGATTGCCAAAATAAAGAAGATCACTTGGTTTGGAGTTGGTATGATTTGCTGAGATCTTTCTCTAATATGTGAAACTATATAATATTAGAATAAAAATGTAGTAATCGAAACATATTGATATTCAAAAGGGTTTTAGGAACGCATTTTTAACAGCGTAATTCCTCATCTATCTTGATATGTCTAGCATTAGAATGATGAAATCCAGTGTATTTGAATTGGAAGCACCAGGTTGGACTGTATAGAAAAAATATGATATTCGTCGTAAAGATCTGTCTTATTTATCAATGATTATTATATTGTAATATGACTATGATAGATACTTGTTCCACATAATCATCTTACCAATTGGCTATTTAGAAGGTTATAAAAGACTATTCTATTTGAGTGATTAGTTTATTAGAATTTTGAATTGTCAGACCAATAACAAATAAGTTTATGATCGACTAAAGTTGAAGAAGTGCATACTGTTGTTGATAGGGTCACATCAGCTGTGGATCAAATAAGTTGTCTAAAATAGTGTCTCTAATTCAATTGTTTGAGGTAACGATGAATTTATGATTTCAACCCCCATGATTGGGAAAATATGGCATATCATATGGCTAACCCTAATGAGCTATCGCATTCATCCTTATGGAGTTTTCGAAACTTGCCAAATTAGAAGAATGTTGGAGGCTTATCTTGGAGCATTTGATGAAAGAGTTCCCTAAATTACAAAAGGAGAACTATAAAGAAAACACTAAGGATTTATGAAGAAACTAAAGAAGTAACTTATTTAGGAAAAGAAAGATCATACAAAAAGAAATATATTGCCTCCAACAACTATCAATAAATACAAAGATTCATAATACAGGAATAAACATTTTGCCTGATACAAATCCGCACTCATAGAATTTAACTGTTATAACACAATATTTGCAGCATTTACGCATCCATATTTAAAATATTATAAATATGTTCTCCATATAATACTCATATACTAAAAACTTCATAGCACTGAGCAATTTTCTTTAAAAGCCTATCTTCTATTCCAACTATCTTGCTATATAACTACGTTAGAATTTGAACGTCGAAAAGTAAAATAAATAGTTAATTATATTGCCCCCTCAATCAATCCCTTAATGATAATATAGACCTCAACCTGGCCAACGTCCTAGGCAAATTATTCATCATGGGCACTTAATGGTGGGGCCTCATGTGAAATTCAACTCACTTGTGAGTTATTGAGTTCTTGTAACACCTGACCTAACCCGCACATTATCCATCAATGGGCCCTCTTCAAGCCAAGTCAAACTTGAGAATAAAGTGTCATAATTATTTTTACTTTTAAACAAATTTATTTGATTTTAGATTTTTTTTTTCTTTCTGATATAGTTTTAAAAAAAATTGCTAATATTTTTTTATTTATTTATTTACCTATTAAAAAGATTGCAATACTATGATTTTTCACTGGTCAAACCAGCTATCTTTGTTGTAGAGTCAGTTAAATTATTCTAAAAGTTAAATATCAATTGATAATAATATAACA
>JAOVVI020006151.1:0-15846 GCA_028571085.2 Nepenthes alata | reverse complement strand
GAGTTTGCGCATCTTGTAGAAATCCACATAGAACACTGCGACTGCATTGAACGAGTGCTTGAGGATACATCTAATAAAGCAGCTCTAACCACAGTTATATTCCCTCGCGTAAAAATCATAAAACTCTGGGACTTAAAAAAGTTACGCAGTTTTAGCTCTGAGAACTATCGTGTCTTGAAATTCCCGTCCTTGGAAGAAGTGCAGATTATCAATTGTCCAAAGATGGAAACATTTTCATATGGATCTCTTATCATACAAAGGCCATACAAAATCAGCATAGATTGGGATATTCAAAAAGAGAGCTCCGATCTCAACGAGGTTATCAGAGATTGGTACGTAGAATATTCTAATCAATAAGTTTTTTATTATATCATTTTGATTCGCTTGCACCGTTATAATTAATTATAGTTGTTATACCCAAATAACTTTTCCATCCTTTTTGTCTTGTTTTTAATTTTGTTTTTTGAAAATGATTGGTTGCAGTTGTGCAAATATTAGGATTTTAGATATTGCATGAGCAACCTTAAACATAGCCCTGCACCTGGACAAGTTATATATATGCATATAAAATGTCAACACACAAATTGTTTATCAAGTCCACTTTCATAATTTGTACCATTGCTCATGAGGGGGCAAAATGACTGTTTCAACATTTTTTTTTTTAATGACTGTTTCTTGGTGCATTTAATGATTAAATTATGTATTTTTTGAAAAAAAAATATATATTAGCCTATTATCTGCAAACTTCTTTTGTTTATGCATGCAAAAGAGAAGCAAAAGGAGAGAGAAGCTGTAATAATGAAGGAAAAAACACAAAAAAAGAAGAAGAAAGAAGTAAGAATAGAGGAAATAAAATGAATGCAAGTTTTTATAATTTCTGGAGGTCACTTGATATTTTGAATGAGGCCTATTGATGGAGGAGTTAAATTTATATACTTCCACTGTTTTATTATATTAAGGGTATCTTTTGACTATTTAAGATTAAATATTTAAATCATCTATAGTGTTTTATTTTTCATAAATTATACTTATATAAATTTTTTTTTATTTTCACACTTACAAATTTACAACACAACTTTGCTGTATAAATCATCTATAAAATTTGTGTTCCAGTTTTCATTTATTTTATTTTTGACTTAGAACAATAATTTGTTATATTTTCTAAGATGCATTATAATATTTTAAATTTGTTGTTAGTTTTTGAATAACTGTTGTTATATATATTTATTTTTTGCAGGTTTCGTGACAGGGAAGAATCGTTGGAGTTTTCACGGTTCCGATTCCCTTATTGGGATTATTAGTTTGTGTGTGATATTAAGCTCGTAGTCTTACGGGCTTTGTTATTCAGTATTTGGGTGTGTTATTTATACTTCGATATGTCTGTAATTTGAAAATTTATGAGACTTTGTGTTTGCTCAATTATTATATATAAACCATATGATATGGGTGGCTTATTATTCTCTAATTGTTGTCTAATTTAATTATTATTTGTATAATTATTTGAATACCAATACCCATTAACACAACCAGATTTCCCAAATAAAATCCCCACCATTTCCATTCGCCGTAAAACAAACCCACCGAGGAGCTAAACAGAGCTCGGTTCTTTCGCCTTCCTACCGATTCTCACCGAAACAAGGAAAATACTCAACTTCCCTCCTCCAACGTGAAAAATAAGTCTTTTGTTGTTTTATCCAACTCAATTGCGCACCCCAATTCGCTGTAAAATCCTAAAAATCTCAGATCTTTCCTCATCAGAGGCGTGCTTCTTTTTTCCCCCAATTTTCAATTCACGCCCAAATGCAAACGATTCCCACAAAATCAATGCGTACAAACACAATTATTAACATTAGCATGAGGAATGTGAGTAATTGCAAGAGAAGGGACGAATTACTTGCCGGATTTTTCTTGTTTTCTTCATCAGCGGCGGCAAGGAAACAGCGGGAACCACACACGCACGTCCCTGTTCTCTCTCGCTCTCTGTCACTCGATGGGCCGAAATGCAGAAGGAACAACGACGGGATTTAAGGAAGAAGTATAGGAACAGAAGGAAGAAAGAGGGAGAGAGGAGGGGAAGAATCACAGAATTGTGATTCAAGTAATAAAACTCGGCCCTGATCAGAAAAGACATTGATCGAGTGACTGACTGGATGACCAGGTAACTGGAAAAACAAAAAAAATAGGATGGAAGGTTCGAATAATTGAATATCTGAAAAATAAGTCGAAGAGTTACCAAATAAAAAATGATAATCATGACCGTCCATAACTCAATCTCAGCTGGTTTAGGTCGGTCGATGAATTTTTTTTATTATTAAATATATTTATTTAAAATTTTATATTTATATAAAAATTATCTAAATATATAAAATATTTTTAAAATTAATATTTAGTTAATAATAATAATAATAAATGAGAATACTTACCTCAAGAGAAGACAATGAATGCTAAGAGAAGAAGTGGGAATAAGTCTTCACGGTGAAATAAATTAAATTAATTGAAAGAGATAATATTCAAGCCAAAGAGATAGATGATGGAAATCATACAACAATTCTCACTATTTATAGTTCAAGGATCACAAAATTAGAAGAACTCTACGTGATGCTTAGGTCTGAAAATGAAGATCCAAAGGATGAAAAATAGGAGGATTTCAACTTAATTGAGTCGAAATCCCTGTCTTATTTGGCCGTGTTGGAAATGCATGTTCCAAACATTTACCTCCTACCTAATAATTTATTCTTCCCTCACCTATCGCGGTTACTGATATCTATCGGCAGTGAATCTACAAATTATGTATTTTTCTGTCTCTTGAGATTATTTTGTTAGAGCATCACAGTGGAAATCATACTCATGAATTTTATTCTTGAAAGATATCGATACCAGCACACCACTTAAACAAAGTATAAATTATTTACTCAAAGGTACCGAGTGTTTAATGCTAAAAATTATTATAGGTTTGACAAATGTCACAGACAGTTTGATAAATGATAAGTTCAAAAATTTGAAGTTTCTTTATGTTCGAGATTGCATTAATATGAAATACATTGCGAACACAAATGAGTTGAATGAGGAGAATGAGGAGAGTGTATTTTCAAAATTGAAGGAATTGTATCCACAAGACATGCCTAAGTTGAAAGAAATATATCATGAGTCTAATTTATATGATTCCTTTTATCATTTCAAAAAACTATATTTATCTGGTATTTATTTTCTTTAAAATTTTTGGAACAATCCGGATTTGCAAAATAATCAACCCTTTTTTAATAAAAATATACATTTCAAGTATTATTATTTAATTTTTTATTAATTATTTTTTGACTAATATCTGTGATTTATGATACTTACAAATACATATTATAATGCATTTTTAATTATTAATTCTTCATTTGGCACAATAAAATTTTAAAGATTATGCGCATAGACCAAGAGTTACCTAATTTTTTAAAAATAAAAAAAATTTGTACATGGTATTCTTTAAAAAAAATTAAATAGAAAAAACTAAAATGTAAACATATTTAATAAAAAAAAAAAAACGAGGGCACCGCTCTACTACTAATAGAGTGGTGTGCTTCCACCACCTTCGCTTCCACCGCCTTGAAGGGAAGGGCAAGGGATATTTTGGAGGGTGGCTGCGAGTGTGGGGGAGACGACAACGAAGGGTGAGGCAGGGATCCGGGGGGCGTCCAGCGCCCCCCAGCGCTGGATGGCATCCAGTGCTGAATTTGGACCGTTGGATTGAAAAATCCAACGGCCCAGATTTTATAATAAAAAAAAATATAAATTTTAATTTTATTATTTTTTTTAATATTTTTTTTATATTTTGATTATAAAAATATAAATTTTAATATTTTTTATTTTTAAATTTATTAATATTTTTTTAAAAAAAAAAGGGGCCGTCGGATTTAAAATCCAACGGCCCCGGGGGCGCTGGAGGGGGCTCCGCGCTGGACGCCCCCTCGTTCCGGTGAGGCAGTGGGAGGCCATATTAACTTTTTTTTTTATTTGTTATATTTTTTTTAATTTTTTCTGTGATTTTTAAATCATTCAATATATGGGATATTATTTAATTATAAATCCATTCTTAAAAATTTGAAGTTGGATATAATTTTTGTCATTGGTTTCACATTCTATAAAATTAATATATAATTATCAAAAATTAAAGAAGATTGTATAATTTTTTTGAAGTGGATATACTTTTAGAAGTGGAGACGGATTTGCCGTTTAACTTTTTTTAATATTATTTAAGTCTTTTAATATATGGACATCATTAATTACAAATCTATTTTAAAAATTACAAAATATGATATATTTTTAGTTTTATTTTTAAATTTTTAATAAATATATATATATATATATATATATATATATATGTGGATAAAGGAATTATGAATGAATTTGGAAACACTTTGAAAAGTTGGATGCATATATTTTTTATCATTAATTAATTAATGCTTGTTGCATCAAAATATATGCAAATAAATTAGGACACATTTGTAGCAACTGAACTAAAATATCAATTAAATATCTGGATTCTCAATTGATAAAATTTTTATTTTAAATTTTCATAGCCTATTACTATTATTACATATAAACCAAGAGGATTAATAAAAAAGTAGTGAGTGAATAATAAAAAAATGATAATTTTGCAGGGAGGAAAGATGACATGTTGAAAAATCAAAAATTGTGAAAATAAGTTGAATAGATAAATAAAAGGCTCTGTAGAAATAAATAAGAAAAAGAAGTAAACCAGGCATATTGTCATAATTGTTTGATTTGGAATTTAGAAACTACAGCTAAGAAATCAATGCATTACTTATATAATATCGGCAATAAATAGCAGTTAAAATTTTCTAGTCTTGAAGAATTGACAATTATCAGCGTATGTGGCATCGAGGAGCTGTGACATTTGACAGATGTTGAGGAAGAAATTCCAACATTCCCAAGATTAGTTGATCTAATACTTTCAGAATTGCCAGAGCTGATGAGCATTTAGAGGAGTAAGGATATTTTTATACATCGGAGTTTTTAAAACCTAAAAAATTTAGATATTTTCTATTGTCTAAAACTAAAAATATTATGTCCCTTATCTGTGGCCATAGCTCTTGAACAACTTGACATCATACATGTTCAATACATTCAAAATATGAAAGAGATCATTGCAAAAGAAATCGGAGAGATGAAGAATAATGACACAAAGATGACTATATTTTTCAAGTTGCAGAATATGACATTGAACTCCATAGACAATTGGTAAGTAATAAGTATTGGGTATATTGATTTTTCAAGAATTTATAAAAAGTTATTTTCACACTCAAAATCTCTTATTAGACTTGGAATAGAATATAAAAGTTAAGACATCCCCCGAACTTCACATACAGTGACAAAAATATAAATAAACCGCAAAGAACATCAAAAGGAAAGGAAGTGGTCACCTACAATCTGATTTCTACCCTTGTAAATTTGAACTTCAGCAGGCGACAATGCATATGGTTTAACTATTATGTCCCACTATGCTTAGCTCCAACCTGCGACGAACCATGTTAGTAATCTATTTGATAAGTTCAGTCTCGTCCTGTGCATGTGAGTTATTAAACAAACATTAACTGTGTTCACACCATATGAAATAAACCGTAACTGTTATGGTGAGTCTAGTTGATAGAATTTTGGCATTCTTACATTTTCATTTGCGTGCTGCCCATTCGATATTAGCTGTCCATTCCCTATACGGCCAGTGGAGTCCCGCTCGACGACTCATGTTCTTCGAGACTCTATTAGAGACTGGGCATTCGAAAAAAAGATGATTATGGCTTTCCTTATTATTTTTGCATAGAGCACATATATTGGCTTGGTTGATCACACTACCAATACAGTCCAATGTGCTAAGTCTTCTTCGAATTGCACACCAAAGAGTGAATGCATGCGCGGGAATATGATGCAGTCCACAAACGAGAGAAGCCCAATCCATTTTGACATTAGAACCTTGAAATAAACAATAGGCGGAACTAGTCAAAAATATGCCATGGGGTTCTCACTCCATCTGATCGTGTCCTTTCTGGCAGGGACCGGAAAGTATTGTGGCATGCTGTCTACAATGCTAGTCACCTCTATATCATAAGTATTTGGCCATCTCCATACTCTATAGCTGATGATGATGGATACTTTCATGTCCCCCAGTAGTCCAGTAATGATCATCAATCTATCCGAGAATTTATTACAAAGAGGGCCCATCAGAGGCAAGCACATCTTCTACGGCTAGCCGATAAAACGTTGTCTTGGTTCAGGCTCACTGTTGCAGACTTGATGTGCATCCTCTCGCACCCTTCAGCATCAGAGCTCCAGGTGTTTGAATCTGACAGACAAGATTTCAACCATCAAAATGATAACCAAATTACATTTCTTGTATAAGATGCCATCTTTGTTTCTCTTAGTTCAAAACTCCAGGGAGCTTACTTATGCTGTGAAGTTTTCTGTCCAACCAGCATGCAAATGCAAGCATGCCTCAATTTGGTGTCACCCGCACGGCCTGCTCTGAAACGGTGTTTAACTCCGAAATATTTAGTCAACTGCTATACTTTGACGCATTTTAGAGAGATCCAGCTAACTCAAGTATATGCTATAGCTTTTGTATAGTGGGAGGGGTGAAGGGAAATATGCAAGTGTGTACACTCTTTTTGTGTTAAGGCGTTCATGAAAATATTAGTCTCGAAGCTCCTAATATCAATAAGTTCGATACTATGATAATATTATAATATAATATCGTATTAATATATGCCGACTGATGCGATTCTGTTAACTTACTATTTTCAGAAATTAATCTGATATATAAAATACTGATAAATTTTGTCTAATATATCAATTTCGATATGACTGCAACTGATACTAATATAGTCATGATTGATACCGATACTAAGATCGGTATTTTCATCAATGGTTCAAGGTATATACATCTATAATGATACAATGCCATGACATTTTGGGATTTACTTTGACAGATTTGTATTTTCACAGTGACACATATAAGATTTTGGGAACAATTATAATACAAAAATACTTAGTGGGACACATTTTAGACTGATAGTGTCCCATCTATTTATCAACATCAGCAACTTACACAGTAATAAATGGATAAATACAACATCGCGTCAGAGTGATTGTCAAAACAATGGACAAAGAGTGACACTGTAACACTACCGGTGGAAGCATCAAAAAGTCCAGAAATGGCAGTCAGTTCAAGCTGTGATGTCCCCCTTTTCTTCAAGGAGCTGCAAGTCATTTACAGGGCAATTACAATAACATCAAAAACCAGAAATGGCGGTAAGCTGAAAAATGGAAAATCATCAGCATCAGGCAATGCATCATAACTGAAGAAATCATAAGCTTACTCGGGAAAGAGGCGGAGACTTGCATATCGATTTGAATCCACGTTTACAAGGCGGAGAATGATAGGTCTTACGGAGACAGCAAAGCATATAGAAGCTCCCATGAATAAGATACTGAGTCAATCATCAACTCCCCATGCGAACAATAGACATTGGAACAGAAGAGATACATAGAAGAAGTAAATTAAAATACAGCTTTTTAAAACAAATATTTTCCTTCAATGTTTCCTTGCCTCGTATTTTTTGGACTACATAGGAGCAGAAAAACATTAACAATGAATTTATAATGGTACATTTAGTTGTTAAAATGAAATAATGTAGAAATAGAATACTTATTTTTAGGAATTTATAATGATACCAATGTTTTCATCCATGCATGAAATGAATTAGTTAATACTACAAGAACATTACAAGATGTTATTGTATTAGCCTATAATAAATTATTAGTCGATCCCCTCAATATTTTCAAATATGTTGCTAATATTTTCCCCTTGGTTCCGATTCCCAAGAAAAATACATCCCTGATGCCAATATCAATACTTTCAATCACGTACCAGCAATGGTCCAGCATCCTTTCATAGGGTTCGAGGAGCTCTCTAATGCATTCTTTACACTTGCTGACAAGTTTTCAAGAATTATAGGCATGGCATATCCATACACAATCCATTAACACAAGCGACAAAAGAATCTGTACATTGTGGATTATAATATCTTGGTTTTATGCTAACAATCTTTACAATGGAAACCTGTTCATGACGACCTCATCGGAGCAGTTACCCTCGGGCGATTAACACGCTGGGTACCGTGATTTTCTGCATTAGATGAAGTTTTGGAAACTTCTTTTAACGTATGAACTTGCTCCAGAGTAGCTAGCACATCGACCATGCTTGGCCGGTCCTTGGGATCTGCTTGGAGGCACTGCAACACGAGCATGGCAGCGGCTTGAGCCTCTTTCTTGGGGTATTGACCCCCCAACCTCGTGTCCATGATTCTTAAAACTCGCCTACTGTTGCTCAGGAACGGCCTTGCCCAATCAACAAGGGTTCCCTCAGTGCCATCCTCGTTCATTACCCTCCTTCCCGACAGCAATTCCAACAGAACAATTCCAAAGCTGTACACATCGCTTTTTGGTGTCAAGTGACCTGTTCCATGATCCTTTCAAAATTTAAGGCGAGGACAAAATATGCTAGATTTCTGATGCATTTTATGCAAATACTAGCATCCAAATTAAATATGGTGATACCAGAAAGAAAAATGAATAGTCTAGTGCTACAAATTCCAGCCAAGCGGGAGTTAAGAGAAGGGTGAGACTACTATGAGTCCATTGTACATAGGCTTGCCTTGCATTATTCAAAAGATCATTTTTATGATTCAAACCCATGATTTCCAGGTTGAATAGTGATAACAATATTGCTTGCGCTAAGGCCTCCGTATGAACCACCCAATTGACAGCGATGTTCAAAAATAATAAACTGCCAGTGAGAGATAGAAATTGAACCCAAGCAACAAATGAAATCAGAGGTATGACAAGCAAACACATCTTGCGGTTTAGCTCTGTAGATCAAAAAAACTTAGTATCAAGCAAAGCAACAAATGAAAGCAGAGGTATGACAAGCAAACACATCTTGCAGTGGAGCTCTGCAGATCAAAAACCTTAGTACCAGTTTTAGGCCAATCATGTACGCAATAATTTTCTGCTTGTTCACAGTGATCCAGTGTGTGAGAGAGGGCTTTCAAGGTCATCAAGCACTCCAACCAAGAAAGATTGAAAGATGATGGCTATCACCTTGACCAAATCCAAAATGTCTGATACAACTATAGCCACAATTGATACCAATACTAATATTTCTTCTATTCTGGGAACATCTTGGAGATCAAAATACTTTAAAGTTTAAACATAATCTTGTTTTGTTACAGTAAAGTTGGGGTGTTTTGCACTCCTATGTGAATAGGATCTTTTTTTAAAAACAGAAAGAACATAAATATACAACCGTTTCTATGCTGTTCCTTTCCTATGCATTTTTAAGTGCAACAAGAGAAGCAATTGAAGTGTTGGCATGAGGAAGAACCAAGAAAGTGTTAGAATTTCACTATATTAGTAGTGTTAGAATTTCACTATATTATTAATTACCCCCTCACAATAAATTTACCTCCCATAACCAAGTAATGAGATGTAGTTTGATGAGAAACATAGCAACTTCAACAAAATAACGGCAAATAGAAGAACTCAGAAAAGATTTTTCCAATGCATTTATGATTTAGCATCGTGGATGAAAATATTGATATCAGTATTAATATCGGTAGCAGCCATCCCTCTATTGGCCATCTCATTATCAGTTACACCAGATAATATGTATCAATATCAAGTAGACAAATTTATTTTGAAAATCAGAAACTTGGGGGCAAATGTTAGCCAAGATATATGAAAATATCAGACTTATTGACCAAGATATCACCGATATGGGGGACACATCGTGATTGTGCCACAGCATCAAAAAATATTAGTATTTAGGAGTCTAATATCAATATATATCACTGATATTTCATTCCATGTTATTCGTGCATATGTGGAGGTGACTAACTCCCTCCCACAAGCATAGATGCCCCCGCAAGAGGAAGAGGGGGGGTGATGATGGCAATTTCCGAGCATCGAAAATGGGACATTACCTGTTGCCACATATTCTGGTGCGGCATAACCACGAGTACCAATCACTCTAGTTGAGACATGACTTTTATCTCCAGTGGGACCATCCCTTGCTAACCCAAAATCAGAAAGCTTTGCATTAAATTTCTGCATATCATACAATATAATATGCTTAGAATGCCAAATTAATAAGGCAGGATTAGAGGAAGCGTTATACTTTGATTCATAATCAGAATTTATAGTGTGTTGGCCTACCGAATCAAGTAGAATGTTAGAGGCCTTTAGATCACGATATATCACATTGGCATCCAGACTGTGCAGGAAAGACAATCCTCGAGCAACTCCAATGGCAATATTCATCCGGATAGCCCAAGGTATTGGTTGAACCGATTCTGCAAAAGGAAACAGGGCAAACACTCATTCCATGATGAACCATTTGAAGGGCATTGCAAACTTCAAGCGGCATATGAAAATCCACATCAAAGAGAAAATCCACAGTAAATGGCCCAGATGCCACAAGTAGGAAATGACAGCATGCACATAATTCCTCTTTAGTCATTTTATTTCCTCCTCTAGTTACAGAGGTATAAACAAAGAAAAGCTTGTAAACCATTGACACCAATTCAGTAGCAATTGATTATGCATCATAAGCTTACCGATTCTTCACTTTGCCCTAGAGTACCCATGTTGGGCACCCAACAAACAGAATGAATACAACACTCAAGACTATTCAAACTAGTGTAAAATATACAATAAATTCGGAAAATAGCAAAATCTAACACCTGATTCATACCCGTATCTAACAATTGTAGCCTAGTTCAAGTGGCACCACATACAACCATAGACGCACAAATTGGCCTATTTGTATTGGTATTAGGCTCCCATGAAGATTTTTCAATACCGCAATATTATCATGATATGTTACTGTATCTATATCTGATATTTAGAGATATATTGACCAAAATAGTCCTATCTATTTACAATTTTTAGAAAATTTTCTCTTTCAAATACAAATATATATTGTCTGATACAAAAACAGCTGCGACCAACACTTATACCAATATTTTCATCAATGCATACAATAGAGCAGCTCTTCTCATATATGGAGACGTCTGGCATGGAAATGACCAAGCTGCTTCAGTTAGTAGTAGTGTAGTACTAATTTTCTCGGCTCCATTTTTTCTGATGGATTTGGAAGCATAGAGAACTAAATTCTTCTTTATTAAGACATTCTGCTTGTCTTAAAACATCATTCACTTTTCCTTCTTTTCTGCGGATTCCCATTAACCAAGCAAAGCCTAAGTGAGCAAAAGTAGAAGGTCTTTCCACCCACAACAAAGAAATAATTATGCCAAACCTCAGAAAGAATTCATAATGCCAACACCTATCACTATGCAAGTTATGATAAAGGTATTTATAACAAGTAAGAATCTATGGACGTTCGTCCAGCAAGGAATACTCACAAACCGTGGTTTTGATATGGATTCAATTAATGCCAATAACTATATACCTAACAATGAACTAGAATAATAGCAATACTGGGAATACAAACCAGAAAAGCTAACATCATACAGACGGCCAAAGAAAAGATCCAACAAGAGAAGGACACTCACTTCTAAATAAGTGATTTTCCAAGCTTCCTCTTGGCATTAATTCATAAACTAAAAGTTTGTTCTCAGACTCCAAGCAGTATCCAATGAGTTTTACTAGATTGGCATGGCGAAGTTGACCCAAGTAGTTAACTTCTGCCTGAAAAATTGCAACTATCAAAGATCAACCTCAATAATTATAGTGAAAAACAAAATCATCAAATAGTTACCATTGATGCAAATACCGGCAGACATATATTGCTATCAGGGCTCCCAATACCGATATTTTCTGATATAACAATTTTATCATAATATGATTTTTATCAGCTGATACAACCAATATATCGATTGATATTCAAAATTATCCGCTGATATGGCTGATACCTGGTTGTTTTATTGGCCAATATAACACTATCAGTTTACAATTTTTAAAAATTTTTTTCCGTCCAATATATCTGATACGGAAATATCGATACGTATTATCCAATATTAATACTAACACCGATACTGATACTGATATTTTTATCTATGAAGGTTACCTAAGAGTGACTTACAAGCCATTCCTTGTGGCCTTGGAAGCTTCCTGGTTTAAGTCTCTTGATTGCCACCCCAATGCCACTTCCGGGTTTAGCAGGGGCCAATGTATTCTCATCAATCCATCCTTTGAAGACACATCCAAACCCTCCCTCGCCAAGAAGACTATCAGAACGGAAATTTTTAGCAGCATTCTTGAGATCATGGAAGCTAAACGCCTTTAAATTAGTGGACATTGATGCATCGGATTTAGATGCTTCCACAGTCCTGTTCAGACTTGTTGAAGGTGATTGCTGGCCGTTGGAAATAGGACTAAGCTTTTTGTGAAGAGAAGGCATTCCAGTCCCTGAAAATGATTAACCAAGAAAGGAAAAGCAAGTGGGAGATTTAGACATGAGATATAATGTAATGTAACAGGAGATAACATCATGAAAAACACTGTTATTAAAGAAACTATTATGGTATGTAAATCAGATAAACTATATAGAGATATATCAAAAGAAAATGAACTTAAACAAAGATGCAGCTCGACCAGTGCGACATGCACTTGAGCAGTAAATCAGCAGAACCTCAGCGATTGATACACGCATGACAAATACTTGAGCGGCAGACTGGCAGAGAGCTTACGCCCAACTGGCGCATGACTAGCGTTTGAGCACCACAAATGTTCATTAGAACCAGGCACAAAAACTAGGTCAACACATGCCAAAAAAAACATTGTGGCGCAGACAGGATAATAATGGAAGAATGTTTGGGGCCATTTTGCTTGAAGATTTGAGCACTGATTTGTGGTCCAATTTCCACCATTATTTGGTATGTCATTCCAAGCTTAGAGCAGAGAATATCTAGCGATTCTGACTTTTCTTTACACCCCAAATTGCGTCGTATACATCTCTTGTGTTGAGATTTGCAAAGTTGATGATAACCACCTTGTGCTGATAAATTCGTATAGCCTCTAGTGCATCCAGAGAAAAACCCGTGTTGTATAACCGTTGATATTAGTAATATTTGCGAGGAATCCCATGGTTTTTTCATTTCACATTGAAGGAATTTTTACTTGGAATTTTGCTGTTTCTTATTATCACTCCCTTATTGTCTTAGATATTTGCAACAGGTTGGATTGTATATCGTGATTAGTTTGCCGACTTGAGTCTGCAAAATGAGAAAAAGGTAACTTCTGTGGCCGTTTTGTTTCCCAACATTATTAACCACCAGAACTCAGAAAGAGAGGATGTTTTTCCTAACACAAACGCCTTGAATGAGTTTGCTTTTCCCTTGAACACCAACTTTGCAAAATTGTAATATCGAAGCAAAGAAAATGTACTTACCAAAAAAAAAAAAGAAGCAAAGAAAATGAAACGGGAAGAGCAGAATGCAACTGCCAACAAAGGGGGAAACACAAAAGAGCTAAAGAGAAGGAGAAGAAACTTGCCCGGAAATTGATCGGAAGAAGCATGAGCCAACCTTGGGGATTTACCGTAGCAAATTCCCATGGTATGCTCAAACTGAAAGCAACGCTGCTCTCAACTGCCCAACGAAATGCAGAAAAAATCTGCGTTTCAATTTTAAAGCCTCCGTCGCTAATAGACGGAGAGGCGAAGTCCAAGACCACGGCAGCGGAGTCAAAGTCGCCATTTTTGACCGAAGTTCAAGTAGCAGAACAATCTTCGAACTCGTCTCGACTCGTCGAGCAGTGGGTTTTGTCAGGATTACTCCCCTATTCATTCAATCATTTCAAACCTAACAATCAAATCAAAACAATATATAAAAAATTTATCTCAATATTTAATTTTTTTTTATCCTTGCATTATAAAATTCAATATAACCTTTCGATTATACGGTACGGCCGCCAACGGACCCAGGCCTCCATCGTTAGAAGCTGCTGAGCCTTCTGTTCATGGAGAGCACCGGTCGTGGACGAAGGTTGATTTATCACGACGACGTCGAGCCGGTTGGGATGAACTTTCTTAACCAGTCGACGTCATCCTTTTCCGCCGAATTGAGGGGGCATCCTTCTCTTATACGAAAAAGGATTATCCTTTTTTTAATCTGAATTGTCGGATTTAAAATTTGACGATTATATATTTTAGATACTAAAATTTAAAATTAAACAGTCAACATTATATTATCCATTTAAAATATATGAACCGTCGAATTTTACATCCGACGATTCGGATAAGAAAAAGGAGGCCCCCATATCCCCCTTTCGACTAATCTTAGTTATAAAACTGTTAAATTTATTATTTTTTGTAATATTTTATCTTATTTAATAATTAATAATTAAATATATATATTATTAAAAAATATGTCACAAAAACATATAAAATCCAATTTAAAGTATTCTTCTCCCTTATATATATATTATTTTAAAATTATTTAAAAATAAATAATTATAAATTAAATTTTTTATAAAATTAAAAATAAATTAAAGTTAATTTTCTAAAAATAATTAAATTATCGATTGTTCAATTAAAAATGAATTGTTAATATATTACCCAATTCTTAGTAAATTTTTATATTATTTGAGCTACTCTCGTAATGTGGAATTTTGCTACATATCAACACACAACCACCACCTCTTTCTAGTTATAATGCATTGAATATTATGACATATAATTTCATAAAGGATGGCTATTGAGTGCTCAAATATTATACTAGTTTGACCATTGAACGATAAATACTAGGTATAAGGCTTATGTCTTTTTATATAAACCATATGATATAAATTTAACAGTTTAAATATAATGTTATAATAATAATAATTTAAAGTAATTTTTTAAAACAAAAGAAAACTCAAAATGGTTAAATTAATATTCAATGATCTCTGAGGTGTAGTCACCGGGACGAGGGGCCCTGCGCTGCACTGATGCGGCACAGGGCCTATGCCACGTGCTTGGGGCCATTGGACCTTATCCAACGGCTCCAGCACAATTTCCTTTCTTTTTTTTAATAAAGGTAACTGTGCGCGTACGGCCGTTCACGTACGCACAGTTATATAATTTTCTTAAGAAATTTGAAAAGGCAAATAGCAGCCGTTGGATTTGTTTTAAATCTAACGGCTGATATTTCGCCCTCAAATCAAAGAAAACCCTAACCACGTTGGGGTTTAGGGGCCGCAAACGAAGAAAGAGAGAGAGCATAACGAAGAGAAAGAAAGAAAGAGAGAGCAGTGTGATTAGGGTTTTCGCTCACAAGCATAAGGAAGACGGAGATGGAGGGAGACGGAGAAGACGCACATTGCTTTTTCTCTCTCTCTCTCTTTTCGTTCTTCCTCATTCATATGCAACAAAACAAATCCAACGTGGTTAGGGTTTTTGATTTGGGGGAGGAATCTCAATCGTTGGATTTAATCCAATAGCTGCCATCTCTCTTCTTCAAATTAAAAAAAAAAATTTAACATTTTACGCATACGAACGGTTTCGCAAGTACATGGTTGACATTTAAAAAACAAAGATACTATAACAGATCCAACGGCCCCCATCCCGCAGCATTGGGCACAGGGCCCCACGTTCTGCAGTCACCAAACTCATTGGACCATTGAATACTCATCAATAGCAAGCATACTAGACCGGGAGCTTCATTGTGCTGCAGATGAGCTGAGCTAAGCCTGGCATGTTTAGGTTTGGCATGGCTACTCTCTCTCTCTCTCTCTCTCTCTCTCTCTCTCTCTCTCTCTCTCTCTCTCTCTCTCTCTATCTCAAGA
>JAOVVI020006149.1:0-15847 GCA_028571085.2 Nepenthes alata | reverse complement strand
TTTCGCTCACGAGAAAGGGTGGAAGCAAAACACAAACAACCAAATGTACGTAAGTGATCATAACTTGGTTTGACTCCAAATAGAATTTCATATGGTGTTTTATTGTCCAGTACGGGAGTGAGGATTCTATTTATAATATAGGCATCAGTCAGAATGCAATCACTCCAATATTTTAGTGGAATGCCTGATTGAAATCTGATGGCTCTAGCTACATTTAATAAATGTTGGTGTTTACGCTCAATAACACTATTTTGCTGTGATATTTCCACGCAACTGCGTTGGTGGATAACACCTCTTTTACTGTAGAAATTTCCCAGGCTAAATTCAGACCTGTTATCAGTGCGAATAATTTTAATATTGACATTAAATTGTGTTGCGATAAGATTGTAAAAAGCCTCTAAGCATAATTTTGTGTTAGATTTTTGTCTCAGAAGATAAATCCAAATACTTCTTGAAAAGTCATCAATGATAGTCAAGAAATATTTATATCCGTCATAAGATACTTCTGAAAAGGGTCCCCATAAGTCACAATGCACCATAGCAAATAATGTGTGTGACTTATGGATGCTGGGAGTGAAGGGAAGGCGACGTTGCTTAGCCATGTGACAATGGAACATGAAGTGTCATTAAAAGAATGCAATGCTTCTTTTACAACAGGATCATGTATCAATTGAATTCTAGAATGAGATACGTGACCTAATCTGTAATGCCATAAGTTAATCGGTAATGAAACAAAATTAGCAGAGGACTTCGCAATGTGCTTCAAAAATTTGGAGAGAAGGCCAGCCAAGATATTTGGATGAACATCATTATTCAGCAGATAGTATAAATCATTTTTCTCTTTACCCATCCCAATCATGGTCCAGGAGTCAAGTTCCTGAATCAAGCAAAAGTCAGAGAAAAAAATATGCAGCAACGAACAGAAGCAGTAAGAGCTTTCACAGAAAGCAAATTAAATTTGAAGGAGGGAACGCATAAAACGTTTGTAAGTGTAATCCTAGTAGTCAGTTTAACATCACCAACGTGAGACACAGGCACAGTACTTCCATTAGGCAGTTTCACAAAGCTGGAAATTGCAAGCCGTTTATGAAAATACAGAGGGGTCGCAGATCATGTGGTTTGTGGCCCCGGTGTCCAATATCCAAAGTGCAGTTTTTATTGCAAGCAGAAGGGACAGCGAAAATCAATACCAGTCATGTTACCCGTTTTGGATTGATCACCAATGGGATCAAAAGGGGAAGTAATTTCTTTAGCTGTTTGGGTAGAGACAGCATAATCTTTAGACTGCAGCCGATTCATGAGTTGCCTGAACTGAGCTTTTGTCAAGGCTACTTTGTCATCCTCATTGCCCTCGTGATCAGAAATTGTGTTAAAACTGGAATGATTGGCCGAAAAAGCAGTCGTTCCAGACTTACCATACAATTTTGGATTGGGAGGGAAACCATGAAGTTGATAACACTTATCAACAATATGACCAATTTTTTTACAATGAGTACAAACAGGAACTCCGATATTCCCAGCCTTAAAGCATTGTTGAATGGTGTGTCCTGAGACACGACTATGAACACAAAAGGGCCTGTCTTTCTTTTGTACAGAGTTATGTTTCACAAATTTTATAGGGTTATTAACAACCCATAAAGCCATTGGTTCGAGGTGAACAGAGGACAACATCTGATGATGTTTTTCTTGTTGCTGTATAACGGAGAAGACTCTGTTGATGGATGGAAGAGGATCAATCAACATAATCTGGTCCTAAACGTTAGTATAAGAATCATTTAAACCGATTAAAAACTAAATAACACAATCCCTCTGATAATACTCAACGAGCACTTTTAACTTACCACATGTACAATCTGGGATGGGGCCATATATGAGAAGCTCATCCCAGATCGTTTTCAGATTACCATAGTATAAATTTACTAGATCTTGCTCTTGCAAGAGACCAGCCAATGATTTTTTTAGTTGAAAAATACGATGCCCATTTTGCTAGGTAAAATGATCCCGCAACTCCTTCCAAATTTTGAAGGCGTCATCAACAAAAACAACGCTAGATTTAATAGATGGGTTGATGGAGTTTTGTATCCAAGAAACAACCATATTATTGCATCGTCCCCAGGCTTTAAAAAGAGGATCGTTGGAATCAATCGATTTAGGAACAATGCCATCGATGAAGTGAAGTTTATTTTTAGCCCTCAAAGCTCGACGCATGGTTCTGGACCAAGTGGAATAGTTGTCGATGGTGAGCAAATCGGCGACCAGAGTAACTGCGGGACTATCACCGGGCTCCAGGCGAAACAGATTTGTATGATCTAAAAGATTTTGAAACCGCAAGAGATTTGGATTAGAATCGGAAGTGGTGTGGTCGGTGTTTGACATATCATCTGAAGAATGACAGTGTGATTCTATCTCTCTGATACCATGTAAGAAATCGTAAGAAGCTGGAGGAAGACGAAACTAAAGGAAGGCGAAGACAAAAAGCAAACGCTGAGATCGAAAATGGTAGAAAACCTGCCGTTTCATTAATGGTCTGTGAGGGGTTTTGATTACAAATCTCATATACTGCACGAGGGAGAGGGAGATTAATATATAATGCCAATGTATCCTAAAATGAAAAATTACTACCCTAAAAGATATATCTTACAAAATAAGAAAAAAAGTAATACTCTCCTAAAATACAAGATGCCAAATAGAAAAAACTACCTAAAAATACAAAATACAATGTGGACATAATTACAATTATTACGTATTTTCTAATAGGTTGTGCGACGAGTCATATTTAAACTAATTATTTATATAGTAGATAAATATATTCATTACCACTATCTTATTGGTATTAGTATTTGACATACAAACATTGATATTACATCACCGAAATGCAATTTCAAATACCCAAAGTCATAGAAATTAATTGATGACATGCGATGAGGAGAGGGCATGGAAATCTGGTTTATTGTTGGGTATGTGGAAGTTTCAAACAATTATAATGTTGCTCAGTCGATCAATGAACCAAAGCTACTCCAATTTCATGTAAAATAGGGGCAATTTGTTTGTCAGATATAAAGTTGAATTAATTAATGTAGGAGCATTTGATTAGTACTGGTTTGTATTCAAAAAAATTGGAATTTCACGAGCTTAGCTCAATGAAGATAAAATGGATATATATTTTTTGTTTCCTTAGAAATAATATTAGTGTATTGGTGAGTCCGATATGTTTGAGTAAAGTCTTATGAGTTGGTTAAATACTTAGTTTATTCTAATATTATTTTAATATTCTTAATAATCATTTCTTGACATTAAATTAATTCATGTTCGTAGTTTTCTTAATTATTTATGGTAAAGATAGAGGAAAAAATATGAAAATAATATGAAATTTATATTAATGTGATGTACTCTATAGTTATCTAATACTAATTTTCAAATCCTAAAAGATAGAGGCCATCGGAAGATACTTATAAACATGTTAATAATATGTGTTGAGGATGGATATCATATCAAGAGATACTGTGTTTGACATATGGTTGAGATTGAGCATTTTGTACTCTATTTGGACATAGATTCTGATTGGACCATGAAAATATATGTACGTGGCATATTCTAAGATTACTTTAAATGGTAACGAGAATACCGTTCATCCTCATTGAGTTCAATATTTACACACTATGGTTAACAAAATATTATAATACTACATAATTGATCATATGTTAAATTTACGAATCAGTACCTCATAAATATTACTCAACCATTGGAGGTAGGAGTGTAGTGTTTAGTTTATAGTGACATATAACATTTGAAAAAATTATTAAAATATCACATATAATTGGGACCTCTGTTAAATTGAATTTGGTAGAACTTATATTCTTATTACTATTCAAATTCGGTAAAATCATAGTTGCATTCTTGATAATTAGTAGTCTTATACCTTTTGAGTCATAATTATGACGTGACATTAAGTTTTAAATAATTATTATTTTATCACTTGTTATTATTAATTTTGTATATATTTGATATTATCCAAAATACTTTATTACATTCTATTATTGTTAATTTTATTCACCTGTTGAATATTTGCCTCATCCTTATATTTTCTTAGCTTCTGAACAAATGAGGTTAATAATATGTTAGAAAAAAGCATACATTTGCTATTAAAATATCAGGTAGAGACGATTTCAGAATTTAAAATTTTCATAATAAGAGATTACAAGACCTCTTTATTGCTTTATTAGTTTTTAAATATTTTATTGGAACTACATTCTTAGAAAATTTTAATATTATAAATATTTATATTATCACATATTTTGAGGAGATTAGTATTTGTTATAGCTATTTTATTTATGATAGATTTATAAAAATTATTTATAATTTAAATTTTTTTAATGGTTAATTCATGTCGGGTCAGGTGATTAGGGCAGGTCACCACATATATTCTCCATATGTCAACCACCACAGAGTTAATGCTCATCTGACTCCATTTTAAAGGATGTCTTGTAAAGGAATGTTATGCGGAATTTAACTTTGATTGACCATAAGCTCCTATGTTAACTATGGTAGATCTTTTTTCGGATCTTTGTAGATGATAGGTTACGCTAAAAGGAATTCCTTAATTTGTTCTCCCAGATAGTGCAATGATGCATGTCTTATATCTGAATTTGAATCTGAATGCTTCCTGAGCCAATTCTTTAATCTTTAAATTCGAATTCTGCACCACAAACCCAAACAAGTGTTCAAAGGACTGGGAAAGACTTTTCTATTCATCCTCCAATGCACGGGTCAACAATTATGACTAACTAAAAAGTTAGAGCAAGTGAGAGAAAGAGAAAGTAAGAGGATTGGAGGACTAGACACCAAGAGAACTACGAGAACAACGTGTTCTAGAGGACAAACTCTTAACCTTTTTAATGTGTAGGTTTAAGTATTGCAAGACTTATATGCTTTTTAAGTTTGAGAAGTGTGAGATGCCAGAGTTCTCGTGAATGCAAAGATTAGTGGATGACTGCATCCGAGAATGGTCCAGTAAAGAATCATCTTTGAATGTTGGATCCAAAGATGTCAGATGCCCTCTCTATGATAGAGAGGCATTATATTATAATGGCACTGAGATCGTTATTCTTGGCAGTTGGTACCCATTTATTCAAGCAATTATAAGCAATTTCTTTGAGAAGTAGTTGTTGGTCGTTCCAGTTGGTTGCTAGGATTTACTATCAACAAACATGCTTATAATCATGGGTCACGAGCAGCACCTTCTAAATATGGAATCATGGGGATCGTTGTTCTCCAAATTGCTGATGAGCAATTGTTTAGGGATTCAGAAATTAACCAAGTTTGGGGGGTCAATTACCTATCTTAATAGCTAAACCTCTCCTTGACCTGCCTTTTCTGATCTACAATTATCAGACAATTGCTAATGAAGCTGTATTCTGACCTTTTCATTTATCCAACAGCTCAATTACCTTGGTCACTCGACATATGATCACTCGGACCATAGCTAAAGTACCGAAATCCAATTCAATGGATTGTTGTCTTGTCCCTGGATGGCATTGCCAACTACTGGATACCTCACCATCCGGATCCTTCACCTTGATCTCAATCTGACTCAGACATGGATTCGGGTTAGTTCGAATTTTGGCTTGACCTATCAAATTGTGTAGTTAGTCTCAAAGATAGAAGCACTTACACTATCAAAATCCCCAAGACTTTCCATGGAGCTTCACAAAATCATAACGATGCAGCTTTTATTTGGCATGCTATCAGAGTGGAAATAGGGAACGGTGACAATACGTTCCTCTAGTCAGACCCTTGGTACCCGTTTGAGACCCTCTTTGATAAGATTCATCTAGTCTAACATTGATCACGGGGCTCCCTCTTGACTCTAGAGTCAAGTCTATCATTAAGGATTCATCTTGGTTCTGGTTGAATGGTAGTGACTGGAAGTAGTGCATATATTGGAGAATATACCGAGTATAATCCAGATCCTCTTCGTCTTGATTCTATGGTGCGGTCACTTTTGCCTAATAGGTCATTCTTGAGGGATGGAGAGCTTTTCAGAGAAAACAAACTAGGTTTAGGTGGCCTAATCTTGTATAGGGCTCTAATCATATCCCTTCTCATACTTCTATCATTTGGCTCACTATTTTGGAAAGGCTTAGCACCTTGGTGTGGACTATGCGTCTCACCCCTCATCCTGCATTGTGTACTTTTTGTGATACACCGTGGCAGAATCCCACAATCATGTCTTCTTCAAATGCAACTCTACGGAAATTTGTGCCCAACTGTTGGGACCAGCTTGCCATTGAATGATTGGCTCCAGGGCAATATTTGAGCTTCCAAGATACGTTGAGGGAAAAAAATAAAGGCCAATCTCTTAGGCTTACAATGGGAGCTACGGTACACTATATTCGGACAGAACTCCACTAAAAAGTGTTGCTAATGTCGCAAGGATCATCAGAATCTCAACTGAGAAAAGCTCGCAACCTTAACTTTTGGCTATTAAACTTCTAGTCGTGTTGTTAGAGCTTAAAGCCTTCCATCGTCTTACATCAGTTCTTTCTAATTTTGCTTTTGCCTCTTGTGTATTTTTTTTTGAAATTTACTAGCAGTTTGAGACTCCCCTGGAGTTAAAGCTCCACAATTAGGTCCTTGAATATGCCTTAAACCAAATGGAGGAGCTCACGTTCTCGTAGAATCTCACTTTCTTCTCTATGACACTAATCAGTTAGCTAAAACAAGAGGACGGGAAAGTGAAAGAGGATGGTATGGGGGATAAACTTGGATAACCAGAGGTGAAGATAAGGAAAGACTCAAAGGAATGGATTCTAGAGAGAAGGGAGAGCTTCTCACTCTAGGACAAAGATCCAAGGGATACATCATGAACAATATTTTCCAATCTTCCATTGTGAGATACAGTCTGTAAACAAACTGAACCTCATAATACTTTGCAGCCTAGTGCCAAAAATGGAAAAAATGACTTTACCTGTACTCTTTAACAACCCATATCCAAGCACGACCCTAGACCTCAAATTGATTCCCTTCGCACAACAAAAAAATGTGGTGAAACAGACATCAAGAGGATTTTTCTGAGGACCCCTTCAACTCTCAATTTAAAAAAAAAAAAATAACATTTCAAATAATGGATGGAATAAAGATATGCTTTAATAGCTAAATTAGGAAACAGAATTTATTGGTCTTGATATGCTGGAAATGGAAGTTGATGCCTATTTAGGCCGTTTGATCCTTTGATGATGAGTTTAGAGGGTCTTACTTGAAAGACTGGCTTGTGTTCAGTGACCATTTGGACTTATATAAGTTTTGGGTCTCAGATCGATATTGTGGCAGAAGGGTCATTCGAGATGAACTCAGTGTTATCTCAGAGGATCTCCCAACTAGCCAATACTTGGGAATAGTTAGTAAAGTGTTGGGTGGCTTCGTTATGGAGAGGTTCCTTTCTCTGGATTGTTTCCAAGAAATCCTTCATTAGCAAGATATCTCTTTTGTGATAAACTCTAGGACTTAAGGTTATCATTCCTTTCAGCTTGACCCCACAGACACTGCTGACCTGGATTTTCATTAGAAGCATGGAAGTTTTCCTCTGATCCCTCTGGGTTGTTTCTACAAAATCCTTCCCTAGCAAGATACCTCTTTCTGACATTTTTTAAGGCTTAGGATGTCACTCATTTGAACTTGGCCTCACAGACCTTGCTCACCAGGATTTTTCCTCGGACATTGGAAGTTTTGCTCTAAACCCTCACAAGGTCTTTCTTTATCCTCTACTCTCTCATGTTCGTCTTCCTAGGTTCTCCTTTTACATATGAAAACCTTAGGAGACCTTAACATAAAGCAATTCCATCATTGGCGATAGCTATTATGGAAGCATTGAAAGGTGAGCAACAGTCCTTATCCGACCTCAAGGAGGTAGCCTTCTAATTGGAGCATGGAGAGGCTTTTGGTTCTCTGACGCCTTGAGATGGCTGCTTCCAACTATCTCGTGGTAGGGGCACTGCCCTTACTTATATCCTTCTTTTGGAGTGGCAATATCTTATTGGACCTTCCCAATAAAAGGTACTACACGTCACTGTGTGCCGAAACGTTTAATCATTTAAGCATCTGCTATCCTTTTGCGGTGTCATGTTTATCTGCTTATGTGGCATCTTGCATCCAGCCAGGCACCATGGTGCCTCCATCCAGGATTGCCCTCGCAACCAACCAGGATGGTTAGATGGCCTAAGCCTGCTAGATGTACTTGTGACTCGAGTTGCTTTTCTTGGGACTAATCTTGGATTTCAATTTATTGGCCTGGCTTTTGAGCGTGGCCTTTTTTAGCATTTTACGTCTCCCCATCTAGGTCTTCGATTCTTTACCGAGCCCTACATGATCTATCCTTCAGCCCATCTCTAACATCTCTTTGTTCCTCTTGCATATTGGAAGACTGCATTGATCTATACTGCTCACATCCATTCAAATAACTTCCAAAAATTGTGTTTCACTATCCACCAACAAAAACTTGCCGAAAAGCTCACTCAACTACTGCATTTCATGAAGCAGTAGGCTGGAATCTTTTACTAAAAAATCCAGAGAATCAGCTGACCCTAAAGAGTAGGAAAGGGAAAAACCACAGTTTGTCCTTATCTACGTGAGAAATTATACAATACACCAATAGTATCAGGTTATCCGATGATATCACCAAAACTTAAAATGCACAAATAATATGATGATTACGTGTCCCTTAACGATTGAATGGGAAGACAACATGGCAAGGGATTCCTAGTAAAAAAATGTATTGCTCAGTGCATGAAATTCCTACTATGCATGGGGTTTACGGGAGGATGAGATCATTTTTTATCTATCATACATTATCCTACTATACATTACGTAAGAAGCCGTTTTCCACGATTTGAATCCATAATTACCAAGTCACATGGTAACTACTCTATCATAGAGCCAATGGTTTCCATTGATGATCCTCCTAGTGTATTTTTAATTCTTTTCCGACATTAGACACATATGAAACCCTCCAAAGTGTCCATAATTCCAAAACTAACAAACCAAAGAAATACCCAATGTGATGTCCATTGTTATTAGATGTTGGTTGTCTAGATAGAGCAAGCAAACTTGAGATCTCATGGAGGCAGAAAACAACTAATGCAGAAGTTTATTTACTTCAGCACTGACATCTATAAAAAAATAATAAAAATAACAGATGAATTATATTTTAAAAGAAAAATATATATGATCTAATTGGTTACATCTTTTATTTGCAAAATAGATATAGCTACAGTACTACATAGATCCACATAAGAACGCAATGCAAATAATTTTATACTGGTATATGCAAAATTCCATCTATTAAAAACCATGTCCTCCCTGTACCAACATCCTAGTAACTAGATCTTCCATGTTCTGAGGAGTGTTGGTTCTGTTTTAGATTCTGATCTTCTATCTGTTATGGGATGATCATTGTGGTTCTATAGTTAGTTTCAATATTTCCCTACAGCAAGGATACTTGTTCATCTATATTATGATCATAGATGGAGAGTATCCTCATAAACCAGGGCTAGGATGAGCTGCTAAACCAGCTTCCTTCCTTGCTTTCTGATTGAGTTCCACATCTGTTCTATGGAGTAGTTATTCATCAGCTATAGAAGATGTAGTCATTCAATTAGCAAAAGCTAGAATAAGATACAGTTCACCATAGCTTAGATATAATACGGCTTTGATCAGCAGAACACAATCTAAAACCACCCAGAGAAAACAAATGTGACAAGGTATAGAGTTATCAGTGGACTAAAGAATCCCCTCCATAGTGTTAGAAAAATGTAATACACAAACTCTGAAATTGTTGGGGCTTTGGCAATGAGCTACATATCAGGATATCTCATCCTTCATCATTGCTTTTGGATTGAATCATGTAACCCAAGAACCCCAACAAAATGCAAACTATTAACACTGTGAGCAAGATAAAACAATATCAAGTTCAACATCAGAAGCGTATAGACGAGCAAAGTTGAACTGTGCTTTGATAATTAAAAAGCAGCTATCATGATCATGAATTGATGGTCGCAGGAAGAGTGGACAAATCAGATTAAGTTGAATTTAAAATGAGGAGTCATATCATATCTTTCTATAAGATACACCAGCAAAGGCATATCTACCATTATCAAGAAACAAGCTGATTCTCAGCGTGATTCCTTGGCAGTGTCAATGCACCAAAGTTAACGGCATCATCATCAAACAGTGACGAGTCCTCATGTCCTCCTAAACAGAACTCAAAATACTCGCACATAAAAATGGGCTGGTGTGTTAGCAAGCCAGCTCATTTGGTGTATATTTCTCCAAAAAACTTTGACCAACCGACATAAATTGAAATAAAAAACCTTGAAGAAGATCGAGGAGTAATATTCTTGGAGTAGTATTGTGTCATCCTCATGCATTCAAGAATTCAGTATTCTTGAGAATAACATCCTAAACATCAGCAATTCTCCTAAATCACACAGTTCAGAACATCATCAAATTTATCGATGTCCCAACAACAAAAGGCTCCATTAATAATCTAGTCAAGAAGTAAAAGATAACCCCCAATGTGATGGAAATAGGTAGAGCAGGCAAGGCTCGACCACACACAGACAACAAAAGAAGAGTGCAGGCAAGCCCAGATATAATTGCCAGGTAACAAGCATACACAGTCATGAGATCATATAATGCAGCTCTACCAACCAGCACACTGTAGAAAACAAAATCTCCGAGCCCAAGCTTAATGCCTTGAGTCGTCATCGTCATGGTGGAATCACTATTTCTCCTCTCATCCCCCAAACCAAGCATCTCCACTAGCGGCGACATCTCCTCGTTAACGGCCCCAATCTCGGAATCCTGACGGCTCAACGATCTTCTCTCCCTTTCCCTCAAATTCTCCGGAACCAAAGGCGATGTTTCCCCTTCTATCACGCTATTGTTGCCACGAGTCTCCGCATCCGAATTCTCATTAGCGCCACATTCTTCAATCTCAATAGCATTATTTCGTGCCGCCACAGTCTGGAGCTCTATCGATCCGTCGTCCGAAACACCTGCAATCAAAAGCCCTAAGCTAGACCTTCTCCGGCTAGGGAGGGATGCATCGCCGCGAGAAACTGTCGGCCGCGCCTCGTACACCAAGGCAGGGAGATCATCGTCTCGAGATTGAGACAATTCGACGAGGATCTTAAGCGGACCACCGGGGGCTAAGACGGCGACCATATCGTATACGGCCAACGCGACGAGTAGAGTCCAAGTCGTCCACTCCGGCAACTGCGTAAACCACGCGGCGACGATGATCCCTAGAATCACCATGTACGTCTGAGTGACAATGATCGGAACTCCCTTTCCGAAAACTGAGATAACGCCGAGAACGGTGAAATTGAAGAGACACAGAAAGCAGGTGACAGCGTCGACAGGGATGGAGAAGTGCTTGATCATGGATAAGAAGATGGCACCGCCCATTGTGGCCAGGACGAAGAAAGCGGAGAATCGCATGTAGTTCTTGAGGAATTTGGCAAAGTTGTAGTAGTAGAGAAGGACGAGGAGAAAGGTAACGGCGGCGATGAGGACGATGAAGACGGCGGCGTTTAGAAGGGAGCCTTCGAGCTTTTGGGCGGGGGAATCAGCGGGGTTCTCGGTGTAGACGAGGTTGGCAGCGGTAACGATTGAGTCCTGGGCGGAGGGAAAGGGGAGAGTGGAAGGAGGAGACAGAGAGTAGACTAAGACAACGACCAGCAGCATACAGATCGAGACGGGAGACATTACTCCGACGAGTTCCGTGCCTAAGAATTCCAGGATGCTGCCCTCCATTTCTGGGTTGTGGTTCTCTGCTGGGGAGGAGGAGAGGAGAGGAGATAGTTTGGTTATGTAGCCATGTATGATCCATTCGACGTGGAAGAGGTTGAGAGTCGAGCTGAATTTGTTGGTGAGGGTTTTCTCATTGGGCTTTTAGATCTTTTTATTCGTACTCAGCAGCCACAAATTGAAACAAAAGTTTGAGCAAGATGTGACTAGTCTCAACATTCACGTTTAAATCAATAAATAAGAAGCAAACTAACTAGTGTGAAAAAGGGAAAGGAAGGAATTGATTATTTAGATGACTAGCATGAGTGAGAATTGCTGGGAGGAGGTTTTGGGAAAGACAAGTTCCTAATCTCTTAGATGTCAGTTTGGGTGTTATACGATTTGGAAAAGATTATTGGAATAATAGAATTATAACCTTTCGTGTGTAAATTTGATTGTTATAGGACCAATATTATAATAGTAAAAAATATGAGATGCAAGAAATTCTTGGGATACGATGATATAATCTAATTAAAATTATATGATTTATCAGATATTCTTTTACATTTTATAGGGTGCTCATATTTATATAGGGATATCAAACCTGTTATTTTTGATAGTTTGTACCCATTCTTTTGGGAAGTTGTAGGTGATGTCTTTAAGAAATTATTAGCAGCTTTGGATGGTTGTCAAGCTTATTAGTGACATGCATATTCATGATACTGAGTCATGGAGAATTGTTTCTAATGACAATATTATGTAGATCACATCTATTTAATTCACGAATAAGTCATGATCAAGAGATCCAAAAATTAGTTAATTATGAATAGTTAAGCATCTATTTTGATAGTCAGCCTCTTTTATTCTATCTTGTATTATATTATGACCATTTTAGTTATTCAATAGTTTAGTCACTCGGTATATAGCTACTTAATTCATAGTTAAATGTATAAAAATTTGGTTTAATTGATGAATGTCTCATCCTTAAACTTGTGAACGACCCTTTATTTTATTCTTAAAATAGATTACTAGGTGTGGGCTAACTTTAATTTTGACCATACCCATTGCTGAACCGATCCATAAAGTTTGAATTCAAACTTTATGGCTTGAGAACTCTGCAACATCATAATAAAATGACTCAATCATGATATCAAGTGGATTCCTAAAACCCAAACTTTTAACATTGATATGGATTCCCTAAATCTAAATACCAATAAAAAAGATTTGGATTTCTTAAATTCAAATATCAATAGGAATAAAATGAATTATCCAATTCTGAAAGATATGAAACTTGTAATTCGACATTAGAGATGCAATATTTTTGAAGGTTTCACCTTGGAAGGGCATCATTTGGTTTGGAAGGAAGTAGAAGATTATGTGATGTAATTGCTCAAAGTCAGATGAGATAAAACTGGGAAGGAGATGAGAATCATGTTGGGGGAAGTCCTAATGGTCGGAGGATTTGGACGAAGTATAAGGACTTGTGTACTATTAAGGTCTGCAAACTTGTACGCTTAATGTTCACGGACTCTGCCAGCTTAAGCACCAGGAATTCCAGTCAATATTGTTGATCGAAAGTTTTTTGAAGGATAGAAATAACCGGTCAACTTGTTGACGAGCAAATTATATGTTCCGAACAACATAATGTTGACCGGCTGAAGACATGAGGACTTGCTACGTTTTGCCCAAGGATTGTAGAAGGACAACCAGACGATTAATGGGGTGTTGATCGGCTAAGAGAAAAAGAAAGTCAATCGGCCAAAAGTAGAAAATGATTGACTGGTCATGAAAAGAATACGATCAATATAATATTGACCGTCCACCAGGGAATCCAGTAGGGCCCATGAGTACTAGCTCAGAAGATTTTCTGAGTATGTATGATTTCAGGAATATATGCAATTTCTGATGAGTGGGCGTCATTCCTGTAGAGCTGTAAAATTTACATAACAGTCGTATCTTTGTTTGTTGTGTTAGATTCTGTCGTTATAGGTGATTTGCATACGTGTATATATGTATATTCCATTGAAACTGTGAATGGGGGTGAGTTTTTTATTATGCTAAGTATGCTAGAGTGTAAAGAGAGAGCACGGTGAGTGTATTGTGCTCTTGTTCTCCATTTTCTTCGTCTAAGATTTGTGTAACTGTGAAACTCATATAGTGGATTTGTTTACGAATTAAGTGTTGCGTACTTTTTTTTATTTGTGAAAGATTTTTCATGTAAATCTTGGTGTTCTATTATTTCCCTTCTTTTACTCCTCTGTGTGTGTATGTGATTCTTTGCATTATTGTCCAACCGCCTCCTTTCTGTACCAACAAGTTGTATCAGAGTATAAGGTTGAGAACTTTGTCTAAATGGCATCGTTATCTTCAAAGAATCTATCATTTAGTGTAAAGCAGTTCAACGGGTAAGGTAATTTCATCCTCTGGTAAGAGATGGTGAAGAACATCCTGACTTGAGAAGGTACAGTGAAAACATTACGAAAGAAGGAAGAGAAGTCAAAAAACTTGTCCGAGGAATAATGGTAAGACAAAAGAGATTTTGCTAACTGTACTATAAAGATGTGTCTAACGGATAACACAGTCTAGGAGGTCCTCGGTCTGACAGATTCGGTAGAAGTCTGGGAAAAGATAAAAAGTCGATATAAGTCTAAGTCCCTGACAACCAGTCTGCATGTGAAGAAGCAGTTTTATGGCCTACGGTTGTTAGAAGGTAGAAGCTTTGAAAAGCAGTTGGACAAGTTTAACTGGATAGTGACACATATGTCAGCCCTTGACGAGGAGATCAAGGAGGAGGACAAGGCGTTGGTATTACTGGCCTCTCTGCCAGCTTCATATGACCATATCGTCACAACTTTATTGTTTGAAAATGACACGCTTAAGTTGGAAGAGGTCATTGCTTCATTACTCATGAATGAGTCAAAGCGGTCATAAGGGGCCTCAATATCTTCGTATTATGATGTACTTGTGACAAAATCCTGGAGAAAGAGTAGAAGACGCAGCCAAAAGCCTAAAAAGAAGGGTTGCAGTAAATCTCGATCAATATATTAAAACCTTAAGTGACATTACTGTGGTAAAAAGGGCCATATCAGAAAGCACTACTTTAAATGGAAGCATAAAATTGTGAAAAATGATAAAGGAGAAAAGGGACAATGAGAAGAAAAGTCCCTGATTTTTGTGGTCACAGGAGGCGATCTCCTGTTGACGTGCGAATAAAACGTGACAAGTCTGACAAACCAAGAGTCTGGTTAGGTGGTTAATTTTGGTGGCTCTCTGCATGCCACATTTAAGAGGGAACTGTTCACTTCATATACTACTAGAGATTTTAGAGTGATAAGGATAGGCAACGAAGGAACATCCCCAATTATTAGCAGAGGTGATGTCGTACTGATCACTAATAATGGGACCAAACTATTATTGAAAGATGTATGACACGTTCCTGACATTCGGGTGAATATAATTTTAGCTGGCCAGCTTAATGATGAAGGTTATTACAATACCTTCTGTGAAGGTGAATGAAAGTTGACCCGAGAATCTCTGATTGTGGCACGTGAAAGGAAGCATTTTAGCTAGTATATAATGAAGACGTGTGCAGTGGGCAGAGACGTGAACGCCACTACCAGCAATAAGTTTGAGGATCTGTCGCACCGTAGGTTGGGCCAAATGAGGGGATGCGGATTGTGTCATTTGGTTAGGAATGGCCTTATCCCAAAAATGGAAGAAGATGGACTGACGACGTGTCCTCATTGCATGGTCGGCAAGCGATGGAGAGTCTCGTTTCATAGAGACTGGTCCTCTACAAAGGCCAAAGTACTCGATTTGGTCCATACAAATGTATGTGGACCATTCTAGGAAAAGTCTTTTGGTGGAGCCTAGTATTTTGTATCTTTCATTGACGACTGTTCTAGAAAGTTGTGAGTTTACCCACTGAAAATCAAGGACTAAGTTCTCGGTACATTTGAGCAGTTTTATACTCTAGTGGAGCGTCAGACGGGAAAGAAAACGAAGATCATCCGAAGTGACAATGGAGGTAAATACATTGGGACATTTGATGCCTACTGCCGAT
>JAOVVI020006148.1:0-15847 GCA_028571085.2 Nepenthes alata | reverse complement strand
CTGGCTTTGTCCTATTTTGTTCATATTTTACTGACGTGTCTTGCCTTTGTAGTTTCACAACATGGCCGGCGGCCTCGACGCGATCATAAGTGAGGTTGCCCAGGCTTACGCAGAGCTCGAAGCTTCCAGGTCCTTGGGGGAATGTGTCTAGAGTTTAGAGCTCAAGCTTCCTGAAGCCGAGCGCCGCAATTCTATCCTGGAGGGCCAACTGAAGGAGCAAGAGAGGCTGCACATTATCCTCCGAGGAGGAATCACTTGCTTGAATAGGAGCTCAGGACTTCGTTGAAGCGTGAAGACATTGCAGCTGCCCTCGAGCGCAAGTACTAGGACGCCATTGACATGTGCCGTCGGGTCATGAAGCTTTTGGTCCTAGGGTTTCCTACTGCTCTTTTTGATCCGAGGAACTCCAGTGGCTAGCGCAAGAATGACTTGGCTGGTCTCCCACCACGTTGGAGGTCTCTTGAGTCTTCACAGTCAGGGCCGTCCAGCCAGCCAGAGTCCTCTGGACAGCCAGGATCTTCGGAGCGGCCGAGAACCTTAGCTCTCTAATGTGTTTTATTGTACACATTTTTTTATATGTATATTGTTGTACACGTACTGACTTTATGAATAAAATTCATATTGTTTAAGTGCAAACGTCTTGTTTGTCTTTCCCGGACTGCTTGAGTGTTCGGTTCCTTTATGTCATGCTATTAAAGAAACTTAGTCATATACTAGCTTAATGTCTGAACCTTTTGACTGTCTTAGGCTGAAGATGTTACCTCTAGGGTTGTTGCACGCTTGCTGTTTTGAGCTCCCTACGTTTTAAGTCTAACTTCTACGGTTGCTTGGCATTGTTGCCAATCTTTGAGTATGACCTCTTGGGCTGCTTGGATATAGTCGAGTTTTAAATACGACTTTTTGGGCCGCTTGGATATAGCCAAGTTTTAAGTATGATCTTTTGGGCCGCTCAGGCGCAGCCGAGTTTTAGAGACAAGTGAAAGGAATCCTATCCACTTGACTTACGGGCAACCTAGGTCTTGTTACTTTATGAGATGACGTGCAAACATTCAAAGAAATGTAAGACAATAAACAAGTGAAAGGAATTTCATTATATCCATAAAACATGTTACAGCACATCGGATGATGCATTTCGCCTTACTTGACTATTTACACATTCATTTATTGACGGTATTCTTTGGGACGAGTTTCTAAGTCCGCGGGCCCTGAGGAACCTCTTTGGTCAAATTGGCTCCTTGGGTCACTTGAAATATGGACTTGAGTCCTCGAGCCTCCTAGGTTGATTTAGGCTCTTGGCTAAATCAGCCTCTCGGATTTCTTGGGACGTGGGTCCGAGTCCTCAGGCCTTTGGTGCCAACTTTGTCCCTTGGGTCAGATCAGTCTTGTGGGCCTTGTGGGCTTAAGTCCTCTGTATTTTTACCTGACTGTTGGCATGTTTGGCTGTTACCCACTGGTACGCGGCTCTCCGCAGCCTTGCCATGCTTTAAGCTTCCTCAAGCATGCCTAGGCTTTCTCGAAGCCTATGCGCGCTGTCGTCCCGATTGGCTGAGGGGATATGACGCTTATGACATTCCACCTCTTGGCTGGTTAGCTTCACTATCTTCAGCTGTTTCGGAAACTTGTCCGGGTCTTTGCAGGAAATAGTTGAGGTAGTCTTGTGTGATTAGCCGTTCGATCTCCACCTGCAGCGTCTGGCAGCTCTCAGTATCGTGACCTCGGCGGTGATGGTAGTGGTAGTACTTTGTCTGATAGCCCTCGTCTGAGTTCTTTAACGTTTTGGGCCACTTCAGAAATTCTTCATTCTGGATTTGCCTCAGGATGCTGGTACGCTAATCGTTCAAGGGAGTCAGGTTCGAAGGCTTGGACTTCCTTTGAACAACTTGCTCAGATCTGTGCCGCTTTGACGATCCTCGGGAATCCTGATGGTCCTCACTCTTCCTTTTTCCTTCCACCATCCTCGGGTGGAAATTTTCTTCACCTTTTGGCCTCTTTGCTTCATTGGCTCCTCCTCCAATGACCCGTTTCCGGATCTTCTTAAGCTTCTTTTTTGTTTGAGGTTGAGCCGTGGCCTTCTTTTCGTTGAGGTAATCCCTTAGCTTGCAAGAAGCTTGCGTAGCCTTTTGCTCCACACGACTCTTTTCTTTTGCGATGATCCCTCTGCCAAAGGATCTCTCTGCAAAAGGATCCCTCCTGAAAGGTGGCCTTTCGATTGTAGCGAGAGTGACGAGGATCTAGCCTTTCTGGGCCACCCTCTTGGATCCGAGGACCCAAGCGACCTTCAAGTCGTAGTGGAACTTCGTTGTTTAAGGCAATCTGTGTTCCTCGGTCCTCGCACTGGCTAGCTTGCTTCTTGGGATGCTTCTTTCCCTTTCCCTTTTTCTGAGACACTACGGTCTGGGAGGCTTTGGGTGGCACTCTCGTTGACTGGCCGTCCAGTTTTGAGTAGAAGGTTTGGACGGCTCTTGAGAGATCGTCCACTTTTTCTGCCATTGCCTGTACACAAGGGCCTGGACGGTCACCCATTCTGCTGCCTGTTGAGAGGCAGTTGCCGCAGGATGTCGTATCTTGCACGGATGCACTGGCCTGGGCTCGTGTGTCCGTCATTCTCTGACTTCTAAAGTACCTCTGGAAATTTCTGAAAAATGTGTTAACCTAACTTTCAGTCGATTCCCACAGATGATGCTAAATGTTGCGTTCTCGGATTTTGGCCACTGTACGGGCAAGGATTCAAAAGTGTCCGTGGATCATTCAAGGGTACCCGGACAGATGCCTAGCAATACAAAGTATATGGTAGTTGTTTTTTAGCTTAGTGAATGTGACTTGGGGGGTAGAGAGAGAGGGAACGATAACACACGAGATTTTACGTGGAAAATCCTCTCCTGAATGAGAGGGAAAAACCACGGGACTTTGGATCTGGGAAGGATTTCACTATTGTGGTGTTTGGTTACAAAGGAACGAGTTTACAAGAAGTAAATGGTGTCTTGCCTCCCTCCTTTTTATCTCTCTTGGTGTATTATTGACAACATATATGCAAATGCCAGTAGCACCTCCTCCTCCTCTTAGGCGTCTAGTTCATGTATATATATATATAGTGGTTGGATCTTCCCACGTGGAGCACCCGAGTGGAGCTGGCGTGTGTAGAGGATCCTTCCACCAACTCTTTCAATTAAGCTTGCCGTGTCAGACACGTTGCGTGCATGCATGCTTGTTTCATGTGACGTCATTTCTGCAATGATGAAGCGTGCTCTACAGGTCATCATTCTCTGTGCAAACGGCGTGTTGTAGAGATTACACGTGCTTTAGGGAAAGTCAACTTTCTGAATTGGCTCTCTCGGTCATCCTGAGCTTCCTTTCCCGTACTCGTGTCATTGGGTACTTCTCAGAGTCCTCTTCCCTGATAGAAGCTCTTGGCCTTTACAAGTCCTCGGGCACCTGGCGTTGAATGTCCTCGGGGATTTATTGGGGACTTGGTCTCTTACGGAGTCCATGAGTCTCCCAAGCTGAGTTAGTCTCTCGGACTAGTTTAGCTATTTGGGCTTCTTAGAGCGAGAACCTACGCCCTTGGGCCTTGAAGGGCGATTTAGCCTCCCAGACCAGATTGGCTACTTGGGTCTCTTGGGACATGGATGTAAGTTCTCGAGCCTCTTGTACTTATTTAGCCTCCTAGGCTAAACCAGTTTTGTGGGCCTCTCGGGACACGGGTCCGAGTCTTTGAGCCTCTAGAGCCAACTCTGTTCCTTGGGCCAAATCTGCCTTGTAGAACCTTTGGACGTGGGCTTGACTTTTTGGGCCCTTTTCATCCAGGCCTCGGGTATCAGTACCTATCATTCTTAAAGTTGGAGAAATTGTTCAATGAAATCCTCCTGCTTCACTCCCTGAAAGACCTTCCATGACTGGTGAATAGCCCCTGGATCGGCTCTCACTGTAGAATTTTACCCGCTTATGGTTGCTTTACTCTTGAATCATACTCTACGATCATACCTCAGGCGGTACTGTCAAAATGCCAGTAGGATGTGATAATCTCACTTGGGAAATTCCTCGTTTATCCAGTAAAAAATCTGGAAAATTCAGATTCGAATTTATGATATTTGTAAGAGAATGGAAAGGAGACAATAGTTTATTGATGAGTCTTTCTGCATTAAAAATAGATAATGGACTGTAACTTTTGAATTTTAGGAATACCAGCTTACCTCAATTTTCCATGCCTAACCTCCATCATATTAATGCTACTAGTATGTTTCCAGAGTATTGTTTGTGTACAGGATAAAGTATGATTATTCATTATAGGGGTATGTTAAAGATCACTAGTAATTTTAGTGTTGGTGTTGTAATGGAGTAGTAAATGGTTTTTTGTTTTTTAAAAAAAACTGTGAGTCTGTGCATGAGCCCATTGAGGACATTAGTTGAAAATTGTTGTAATGGAAAATCTTTGCATAAAAGAACCATCTTTTTATTCGGCCTTAATTTTTTTGGGGAGGGGGTTTATATATCCGGAATTGTGATATAGTTCTTAAACATCATGCTTTTACCGCAAAGCATCAATGTGACTTTGGCTTTTTGTGGAGGTATAGTTTATATCAAATGGAGAAAGCTTGTTTGATGAGGGAAGGAAAAATCAAGATATTGGAAAATGATATTGCCCAATGCTTGGCATGCAAACTCTACAGAGTTGAATGTTAAAGAACAGCAGCCATATGTAGATGGGTTGAGGTATATAGGAGTTGCTTTAAGGAGATGATTATCATCCCATATGGTTTAAAAGATTTGTGAAAAAAAAAAATCAGTTTTAGGTTCCATCCTCTTTCTTAGGTGAGAGGTTGAGATGTTTGCTTTTGACAGTTACTCTCTCTATCTCATATTACATGTTATGGTTTATTTAACACACAGGCTTTGGAGTAAATATGCAGTTGAGATTATCATTCAAGGGGCTTATACATGCCATTTCACTATTTATGATTACAACTTTATTGTTTTTGCACAACTTTTATCTAATGTTGCATTCTCATATCATTGTTATGTAAAGAAGGAGATATAGTATCAAAGAAGAAAACAGATATCATTGAAGAAACCAATGAATTAAACCTATGAAAGTGTCGAATCATTTGGATTCCTGAAAATATTAATGTGCATTGAACTTGTGCTACTTTGACATTCTTCTCTAAATCTTATGGCTATCTCATATTTTTGTTTTTTTCCATTTTGGTTCATTGCAGTGGCAACAAATGGACATTGAATATACATTTTGGCAAATGTTTCATCTATGCACATCGCCAAAAGTGGTGTAAGTAGTCTCAAGTATTTGTTGTCCTTTTATTAGTTTACTGCTTAGAATTAGAAGTTTTGTCATGCAGGATTTGATTCTAAACATTGGATGATTGCATGTCCAATGACAAATTTGTGGCAGTGGCTTGGGAAAAAAACTTTTTCAATAGTGTAGTTGTAAGCAGAAAGATTGTGCTTACTGCTTTCATCCTATGGTTATGTGGATGTTTAGCTCTTATTAGTACTTGACAATAGTATAAAATTGAAATATTTGTCATGGGAAAGTAGTGCTGTTTTGGGCTTTGTGAAATTGTGTGGAATCATGTCTTTATGAGATATTTTTATCATCTAGTGTGCATCTTAACTGCCTTCTCTTTACAGGAATGCCACAAAGTTTTATGTTGATGTTTCAAAATTTTGATTTGGGGTAAACTGTCTGACATTTGAGAGGAAATGATAATGCACATGATGTTAATGTGGTTGGAATATTGATTGGTGGAGAAAGAACTTCAGCTAATTTCTGAGTGGTTAGATGATATTAGCATCCACATTTTTCTGCCTCCTTAATGCATTCAGTTTCAAGCTACTGAATATTGCAAATCAAACACTATCATTTTATAGCCCTTTGCGAGTTTGTGTTTGAGGATCTGAAGTTTTATAAATTGCATGTCTTGTTGAAGTTTTTGTATAGGAAAAGACTCACGATTTATTCGTGTATCGAAAAGATTATTTACGCTTTTTAGTTGAACAAAATAACTTATTAAATAATAAAATAAAGAAGTAAAAATGGCAATGCCAACATTATGTTTTCGCGGCATTTTTAATGATAAGGTTGTTTGGTTGATAATTTTCTCTGAATGATGTAATATTGTTTGGTTGATGATTTTCTCTGAATGATGTAGTATTGTTTGGTTGATGATTTTCTCTGAATGATATAGTATCCTGTGTTGAAAACAATACAAATCTAATTGGTGAAGTATCCCATACCTATGGGTAGAATTCAATCTTCATCAATTCTGTTTGCTTATCAGGTCTTCCAGAGTAACCTCTGCTAAAATGAAGTGCTATTTGAAATAGAAAGATAGTTATAAAGTTTGGTTGTTAAACACCGGAACTCTTTCTGCACAGACATTCATTCAATGGTTACTGTAACACAGACCAACAATTGCAGCAGCCTCTTTCAAAGTGGATGTAAATAGTTAATTCTGAGATATTGACTTTTTTTCCTCCTGTGGTCCCCAGAAGGAGCTTGTACTACCTAATTCATTGTAACAGATACCCTAAAATCACAGGTCAAAGAGTTTCTATCTAGGAGAGTTTCCTTTGAGTGCTTCATGTTGTTATTTCGACAATAATAGTGTCAGCATGGTTTGTAATGAGAGGGGTTTCTACATGTTTTTCACTTTTGTTATTTTTTTGCTTATTTTAACTCTATATCATTCTTATGGAACTTGGCATGTGGAACTGGGCAATGAATGCAGCTATCAGCACACCAAGTATCACAAGCGTAAGTTTGCCTTCTGTTCAAAGGCCTTTGATTGGTTTCCATCTGATTGATTCTACTGCACTTTAAAGGATTGCACGGTTTATTATGTCTCTGAGGAGCCATTGATTTCTCCTTAATATATTATCTTAGCGATCTTTCAACATCTAAACTATTGTTGGCAGTGAATTACAGTTGTTTTGAGACTTGAAAGAAAGGTGTGATTTTCCATTTTAAGAAGTGTAGGACAGATATGCATGTATAATTGAATCTGCATTATCTTACATGTAGAAGTTCAAATCCTAAGGAGTGGTACAACCAACAGGGTGGGGGGTGTCCTCTAGTGAGCTGCTACACAAGGAAGGATAGAATGCAGAATAAGGCAACATTAACTGTTCATTGGATAAGACTCAGAACCAAGGGATGCCTATCAAAGAGTGAGAAGTTCAGCTAACTGTGAACCTACCTACTCTAAAGATTGCAAAGCTTTGAGTGTCCCTGAGCTGAAAGAAGAAGAGACAGTATTTCTGGACTGTAGTTTTGGCATATAATTTTGTTTCTTTCACGATAAATGTCTTTTGGCAAGACCTAAACCTAGGCCAAAAAACAGGAACCTGCTAGGGAAGGGCTATGGGTGTCGAGAGATAGATTTAGGCAATATTTCAATGTTAGTGCTAGAAAAAGAGATGATGAAAATGATTTTAAACCAAGGAAATGTGATGCTATATCTTGATTAAATACTCCAGATACTGTATAGCCTTGTTACTTACCCGTAAGAATTCAAGGTGGTTGACCTTTCCTGCAGCTGTATGGAATTAGCTTCAAAAATTGCCTAAGCTGGTGGTCTGTTAATGAGCCAAAACAAAAATGTTTCACCTGATATTGGCATAAGAACGATTGTCCACATGAGTTGGATAAAAAAATTGTCAACATGAATGGAATCATGACTTTTTTTAAAAAAAGTGTTGTCACCCTCTTTTTCTACTAAACATTGTCTGATAGATAAACTCTAGTAGTTAGAGTTGTGGAATGCCTGGATATGTGTTGTACGTTCTTGAATTCTCTTGCCTTGTGTACAGCTCGATATTTATTCATTTTCCCTTCTGTTCCTCAGAAACTAAGAATCAATGGGCTCGTGATGATCCTGCTTTTGTTGTTATCTGTAGTCTCCTCCTATCAGTTTCAACATTGGCTTATTGTGCAGCGTAAGTTTCTATTTTACATTCTTGGACATGACTTAATTGCTTTTTCACTGCAGAAAAATTAAGACAATTCTTTTGGCTTACTTTATGTAACATGGCAGTTTGAAAGTAGGCAAATTCTCTTAAATGCTCTATTACGTAAAGCTTCTTATCCTTTTCTTGTTTGGTGAATTGGACATAAAAGGGAAAAAAGCATCTCATGATTGTCTCAAAATATTAAACATGCTGTTTTTTCCTCATTTTGTCCTGTCTCAGGGTTTGGAATCCCACTCACAAAAAAAAAAAAAGCACTATAATAATATAAATTTTTACATGGAAAGCCTTTCTAAAATAAGAGGAAAAAACCATTGGACAGAAATCCATTCAAAAATCCACTACGAAACTTTTACACCATACAACTTTTAGAAAAGAGAAAAAGTTATAAAAATTTTCTGACACTATCAGCCAAAAGATCTTGTAACACTTCTTTCTCAGTAGCATGACACTAGCTATTCGTTGATGTTTACAAGTTTATGGAATGATTGTAAGTTCAAACAAGATGCTCTGTTTATAAGATTATAATCTCTTGCATTTCTTTCGCTCAAGCTATGTGGGGCTTTTTTCACAAAACAAGTTTATCTGATTTATGATATTTGAAGAATAACCCAACAAATTCTTCCATCGACTCAAATCCCTAAAGACTTTAGCATTATCTGAGAGCTTCACAAGCTTCATGATCATTTTCTTCTTCTTTTGACACTTAGAATAGATATTTTCATTTCTAATCATTATCCTTCCATCTAACATATAAATATTCTTCGCATTCTTTATGCTTTGTGGAATCAACTTGTCTTATATGTGCATCTTGCACAAATCTCTATTGCCTTTATATGTGTACCTTCTTGTTGTAAGCTTTCCTAGAAAGATAATGTTTTTATTGCAACTAGGTACATATGCTACAAGACGGAGGGTTTTGACGACACAATTGTTAAGCTTGAAACGACACTTCCAATCTTCATCTTCTCTTTATTTCCTTCCATAATATGGCCAAAACAAACATTTCCTGTTAATATAAATATGCATAGAAGAAATACAATTTAAAACCCAACTACTTTGACATTCAAAGATAACATTTATTTATGCCTCTAGCTATGAGTAGATCACCATTATTGTGTGAAATTGCACAAGTTTCAATACCTTCTTCTTTCAAATTGAGTTTCTATTGAAACTTCTTAAAACTTGTCATATCCTCCCACAATTTCTTACAGCTTGATTGGATATGATCATTCTTTCCACTTTAGTAGCACTCTTTCTCACTATAATCTCTAAAATTTTATTTTGATCTCCCTCTTGAACTGCCGCTTCCTTTTTCAAGAATCCTCCTTGTACTAGGGCTCTCTACAGTAAGAATATTTCTCTCAACAAAAGAGTTCCCAATTCCCATTAACCTTTCATTCTCATGCAACAAGATAGTCATTGACTTTATTCAATGACGTTTGAACGAAAGATCTTTAAGACTTTGTTAATAAATTCATTAATAGCAATGTCCTTTCTCTTTCTTTTAACTTGTTAACAGAAATATTTAAAATTTACGGCAACTGCTTATTAAACTCATTCAGGTTTTCATGGAGATTTGTACCTTTTTTCATTTTTAGAAAATACAGATCCATCTTCAGACACAATCTGTTGGTAATTAACTTTGATGCATAAATCCTCTCCATGTCTACAAACTTTGTGGTATAGTTTTCTTCAACATACGATATTTGACCTCTAGTGTAAGAGCCAATATAATTGTGTTTACTGCTTTCCTCTAAATCACTTGCCAATCTTTCTCACTTTTTCATTTGGATTTTCTCTCTCTAATGACCGATTAAGACTTTTTTGTACCAAGAGGTTTTAAATCATACAATACTACAAATTGAAATCGCAATTTTCATCAAATAAAGGAATTTTAAATTTAGATATACCTTCTGATATAATGATTACCACTGTATGCACAAATTTGATAGCTTTTGTAGCAATTTTTTGATCTCTCTGCTTACGAACCTTTGTATCTAATACCACTTGTTGAGATTTTGGAATCCTCCAAGCAAAACAATAACACAAGAATTTTTACATGGAAAACCTCCTTAAGATGAGAAGGAAAAACCATAGGATCTAATTTCACTCAAAAATCCGCTACGAAACTTTTGCACCTTTTAACTTTTAGAAATTAGAAAAAAGCTATAAAACTTTCTCACGCTATCACCCAAAAGATCTTGTAACACCCCTCTTGATAGCATGACACTAGCTATTCTTCAATGCTTACATGTTTTCAGGGTGATTATAAACTTAAACAAGATGCTTTATTTATAGGGGTTTAACACTTTGCATTTCTTTTGCTCAAGCAATGAAAGACTTTTCCATAAAATGAATTTATTTCATTTACCAGATTTGAAGAATAACTGAACACTCATAACATTTCTATTGTTCAACATCTTCTGACCATCTTTAGCAAATTAGATTTTGTCTCTTCCTTGTTTAATTGTCATAGTATAGTGATAAAGTTATTCTATTATGACTTGGAGGTTATATGTTTAAACTACTAAAACAACTTATCTATATTGTTGAGGTAAAGCTATATATAATCTACTCTTCCCACAGCATGCAATGCGGGAAGCCTTTTGACCTAGGCGACCCTTTCTAACTAGCTTGTTACTATATTGTAAAATTTGTTTAATATTACAAAGTTTAAATTTTTTTTTTCTTTTCTATTAACAAAAATATTTCAGGTATGGCAATAGTCCAGGGCATGCTGTTGTTGTGGTTATTTCAGTATTGCTTTTCCATCTCATAATAACTGGAGTGGTACTGGCTACTTTTTGTTGGTAAGTTTCAATTTCTGTAAAGGCTGACCTTGTTTTCATAGCTGAATTAGTGCCCAAATTGGTCTCTCAATGCTAGTTATTGCATATTTGCTTGAAAAGGGAGTTTCAAATACTAGCAGAAAAGCACATATAAATACGAAAGCTAATCAAGTGTCCAAATTCTGAATTATTTAATCTCCCTGTACATAACTGTAGAATGGAAGAGGTCTTCAAGCGCATCACAGGTCAAATTTTCATGATAAATACTGCTGAAGGCCAATATTGCTAGGGAAAATTTGCTATCTACTTGTGGCAAAGACTGGAAACATGTTTATTACGTCCATGCTAGAGCCTATCCCTTGGCGTAAAATAGCTTGGTGGGGAAGTAAAATTTCTCTTTCATATATCACTCTATGGGGCAGTGTATGGGTTAATGAGTTGATAAGTTGACTTGGAGTGGCATTGTTGGTTATGTGGTCACGAGTTTGATTCTTCATACTGGATTTGATTGGTGCATGGTCTTTACGGGTGAAGTCATGCACTCAGAGTTTGCTTTGAACTTTCATATTGGATAGCAAGGTGGGTTGGAGATTCTCCGCCATCAATGTGTATGATTTCTGCTTTATATTGGTTTACTGCTTTGGCCCAGATATGATCTGTAATGTGCTACGCCAACATGAGTTTATGATATTTTACCAGATAAACTGACAACTGGGATTCTGTCCATGAGCTGAACCATTGGAATTTTAGTTTTACTAAGTAAGCGTATTGATTCTGGTATTATATCTTTTGTAGCTAAATTTGGTATCATTGTCGCCATATTCGTCCTATATTAGTTCAAAATTAGATAATAAATCTGAAAATTTGTTGCCTTTGGTGTTCTCCCAGTTTCATTTGATGTTCACAACTTTTTTACTTGAAATTTCTGGCTGTTTTGGAATAGATTTGTGCTACCAGCCTCTCACCGCCTCTTATAAATAGAAGTTGCCCTATTATCAAAAATGTGATGGTCATTATATAACTTGGACCAAGTTCTATGTTGGATATATATATATATATTGGTTTTACTGAATCTCTGATTATTACTTTATGGAATGTGGTATCAATCAAACAATCTACCTCCTAGGTCTTGTCAAAAGTAGGTGTTAAATTTGGAATCCAAATATTTATTGTCCTGTGTACTGTTGTAGATTCTTGCTGTTATTATTCTATATTGGAAGTAAATCCTGTTATGCTGATCTTGGTGGTGACGCCAATGCAGGCTTCTGACAAACAATTACCTTCGAGAAGAGGCTCCAAACAGTCATGTGGTTGAACAACGGGTTGAATGGCAAGTTTTTCAGTTTTACATCTCCCTTTTGAGTGGATGTGCTCAGTATTAATCACAATGCTAATATGAAATAAGGCAGGAGTAATGGTCATGCATGTTTTTCTATTTGCTCTACAGTTTTATTTATAAAAAACCTTCATTTTCATGCCATATATGATTAACATTCATTTTCACACTTTTATGCTTAGAGATTATCTGCCGTTTCTCCTGATGACCGTTTTCTATTGCGAAGGTTGTATGCATTTGATGTGCACTGCAACTCTTTCTTCCCTATGTTTGTTCTACTTTATGGTATGCTCTTTGCCCTTTCCTTCACAACTCTTACTGTCTTCTTAAGTTTTTGTTTAGGGAACATCTGTGTATTGAATTCTGTTGATATTACTTCTTCTGGTGGCAGTTATACACTATTTTTTATCACCTCTCCTCGTGGCGCATGGCTTCATACCTGTTTTGTTATCAAATTTACTTTTCATGGTGGCTGGCTCCTGCTATCATTATCTCAACTTTTTAGGTTACGACGGTAAGCCCATTGTAATTTTGGGTATTTCAATTGTTTCTCTTCGATGGGGCATGTAGAGTTGTTGGATCTTGATGGGTGGACAAAGCATGTTTTGTACTGCTGATGCAAAAGATATCCTCTTGAAGTGGATGTTTGGACATTAGGGATATGTCTGTGGAAGTTGTTTCTACCAGGCGTCATTCAAATGGTAACTGCCCAACTGCAGTTGCTATCAAAATCGTCAGCTGGTGTGCTGGCATTATGTGTGTGTTTTTTTTTACCCAAACTGGCTTGACCGGTTCAGTAATAATTTGAACCGTAACCGAACCAGCTTGAACAGTTATCCAGTTTGATTATATTGGTTAATCAGTTTTTTATCATCATGATATCTCCACCCAAATTATAAAAGGTACAGCAATATAAAATCTATAGATGTTAAATATACCAACATGAATAATATATATATAATGGTTGTTTTGGTTAACTGGTAACCTGAAATCGAGCCAAAACCTGGAAGAATATACCAATCCAACCCAAATGAGGTGGGTTTGGTTCAGTAACCCTATTCTTTGGTTCGGTTTTTACATTGTCGGTTCAGGTGTCAGGTTCAACTGTTTTTTTGGGCAGGCATGTCTGCCATTTTGCACTAAACTAGACGAGCATTGTGTTCTAACGGTAAGCAGGTTCAGGATTAGTTTGGAAACAGTGACACATTTGCCCCATTTTGTCAAACATTCATTCAGCACAATGATACGAATTAAAAAAAGAAAAAGATTCCACAACTCCATTCAGATCTTTCCCTCCCTATAAATTCGTGATAGTTGCTTTTATTGTATTGATTTTTCTGGGACATTTGCATAAAATGCAGTGCTGCCATTTTTGGAGAAGACGACTTTCTTCCTCTATCCCATCGGCTTTGCCATCATCCTCACCCCAATCTGTAAGTTTCTTAAAATCCGGCTGCGGCAGATTGCGAATATATGTTGCAGAAACCAGCTATCTTGAATCTTGATTGAATCTGTGTGTGGCTCCACAGTGATCCTGGGTGGCTTTAATCCTTCAAGATACGTGATGAATATGTACTTCAGCCGATGGTGGTAGTTCTTAGGCTAACTCTTGCAGGTAGCATGGCACCATACATTGAGCTGTGAGATGAACTAGCACTTGCTTGTGAGCACGATTAGGTTTTCCTTTGATGCGTTCCCACCTGTGAGAGCAACTTTGTTCTTTTTTGTTCACTTGCCTCCTGATATCTCCTGCAATTAGCAGAACATAAGAGGAGAAGAAAATTTGTTTTGTGGCATGGGGGCATATCAAATGAAAGATTGAATGCAAATGATCTTGCCTTTTGTCAGTCTCTCTCTCTCAGTTAAACAAGGTATGAATGAGATATAATTGTTGAGTGATACACCCAATTCCACCTCTGTGAAACCGAGAAAAACTCTAGTCACTATCAAATTTATCACCCCTTTGAATTAATGAAGGAACAACAATGATATAAACCACATATACAAGTACGACAAGCCATTTATATGTTAAAAACTATTTAAATTAAGAAAAAAAATTGTGAAATTTTACAGTTAAAAATATTTTCACTATTTATGAAATCCGCCACAAAAAGACTTTCCAAGCAATTTTACATAAAGCATTACGAGTGTGAAATGTGGCTACCAATAATCTCTTCAAAGTCAATTTTCGATTGCCGATAACCACAAATATGTCAATCATATAACACTTTTCGAGTGAAAGATTCGGTTACCAATGGCCCCAACATTTTGATTGTACAACACTTTTATATGAATGACCCAATAGATGGACGGATACATGAGTGAGTAAGAGGAATGATAATAACCAATAATATATTATGCAATAAAAGCTAAAATATCATACCAAATATATGCAAAAAGTGAACCACAATTGTCAACTTGTGGCTAATTTGAAATTTGGTTGGCAAATCTTTCTTCTTCTTCTCTATCTCTTCACTCTCCGTCGTCGGCACTCATGAAATTTGAAACGATCTTCTCCAATTGGTCATTACACTGCTCACTTGCATATGTCTATTAGAATCCTTCATGATCTCACCGCTCGAGCCTTTATTCTATGGCTATACCGCAGAACTAACCTAAAAAGGCTTTGCTCGAGCAAAACCTCAACAGAAGAGCCTCATAGCTAAAAAACAATTGTCATCGTCATAATTGAAAAATATATACAAAAGATATGAAAATTACAAATACGTGATTCAAAATTTAATAACGGAAAATAATTCCAGTGGTCAATTTCTGAAAACATAATAGTCTCCCGGTCCTTTTTTTCTGGTATTTTTTTTTCAAGTTTTGTGCGTGTATTTGTGTGTTGTGACAACGACGATACGAGCGAGTTGCTTTCGTTCACCTAAACAACACATAAAAAATATTGGTATAGCTGTGCTTCTTGACACTGGTCGGGCTGCCGCATTCTTGATAATTAGCTGAAGCATTCTAATAAAATTCAAATCAATTTGCCATTAATGATTGATTACTAATTATTAATTATCAATTACTAGCTAGTCTGGGATCATTATTAATTACAATGACTTATATTGAACATCGGATGTACGCCTGGACCAAGTCAAACTGTTGGATCCCGTGCCAAGGCCCACGATCGACGAAGGTCCAGCCCACTGTGCAGGGAGCCCATGTGACGCCCAGCTGGTGGTAGAAGATAAAAACCCTGCAACGCTTTAATGAGCGGCCAGGAGTGGGAAACGAGCCAGCCAATGAGGACGCGGTCAAGCCTGCAGCAGCGGCTCAGGTGGCTGCCGCAAGCAGCCGTTCAATCCCCGTTTGAAGGAAAATTAGGCGTGGACGGCAGCGTCTAGTAGCCTGCCAGCCACCGCAAAACGACAGCGGAGATGACCGGCGCATCACGACAACGACCAGCGGCCACAGAGCCCTAGCAACGGGCATTCTCGCGCCCAACGTCCGCTGGGAAGGAGCCTATAAGAGCTCCCTTTCCCCGCAGAGCAAGAGATTCCAGACTCTCGAATTCTCGACCGATTTGGACTCTAAAACTCTCAAATTTCCTCCCAACTCTCATATTTAATACTAAAGAGAAAAGGGAGACGTAAACGGATTCAGAGGGACTTTGGACCCTAGAGTCTTGAGCGAGTCCTTATCTCTAAACATCCAAATCCCAACGCCGACTGAGGCAATGGGAGTGAGCCACTCATCGTGGTGCACTAAGGAAGCCATGCCTTCCATACCTGCT
>JAOVVI020006147.1:0-15848 GCA_028571085.2 Nepenthes alata | reverse complement strand
ACACGCCGAGGTTAACCTAGTGCGTACGCGGCTTCCTCTAGAGTAAGGCACTTCAAGTAGGGCGCTGAGTATTCCTGCCGATATAGCTTGCCATCAATGATCGCGTACCAACCCGCTATCTTTTTGATCCATTTGACTTCGCCTACATCCGCCAGTAGCGTCCCATCTGTTAGGTACTTGCGGTATGGGGTCATCCAGTTGTCGCCCTCGCCAACTTGTAGTAACTCATGAACCGGACTGTCCACACTTGGCGTGGCCAGGACTTCTTGCATATTTCGGGCATATTGCTCTAGGGATCCAGTAGCAGCTTCCCTTGCCAGCTGATCGACTTTTCAGTTCTTAGCCCTAGGGATATGCTCGAACTTGAAGCTCTCGAATGCTTGGATCTAGGCTTTCGCTTTGGCCAGGTACATAGCGAACTGAGGGCTTGATGCCTCGAAGACTCTTTGAATCTGGTTGAGCACTAGCTCTGAGTCTCCGCGCACGATCAGTGCCTTCGCAGAGCACTCTTTGGTCAGATGAAGTCCTGCCAGGAGGGCTTCGTATTTTGTCATGCTGTTAGTGGCGAGAAAGGTCAACACTACTGAGTACTTAATCTTCATCCCGTCAGGGGTTGTGAGCACGACTTCGGCTCTGCTACCTGTTTGGGTCGAAGACCCGTCGACATTCATGATCCAGACGGGAGTGTCCGGCAAGCTTGTAATCTTTGGGATGTGCGGGACATCTGGAGTTGGGGTCACTGCTTTGACGATGAAATCTGCCAGAGCCTGACCCTTAAGGGCCGGTCATGGTCGAAATTTCACGTCAAACTCGCCCAGCTCTATCACCCACTTGACCAGCTGTTTGAAGGTTTTTGGTTTTTGAAGAATAGACTTCAGTGGCTGATTTGTCAAAACGACAATCCGGTGCACCTAAAAATAGGGCCTTAGCTTCCGTGCAAAGTAGATGAGAGTCGGGGCAATTCTCTCCAGTTGTGGTTATTTGATTTTTGCATTCGTCAATACCCCACTCACATTGTACACTGGCTGCTGTTTCCCTTCGCTCTCTTTGACGAGCACGGAGCTCAGCGTTGTGTCTGATGCAGCCGGGCAAAGGTACAGATCCTTGCTCGCGGATGGTGAACTACAGATCCTTACTCGCAGATGGTGAACTTAAGAGAGGTGGGCTGACGAGGTACGTTTTCAGTTCCTGAAATGCTTCCTCGCACTCAAGAGAGGTGGGCTGACGAGGTACGTTTTCAGTTCCTGAAATGCTTCCTCGCACTCGTCTATCCATTGGAATCCGGAAGCTTTGGTTGCCCTGAGTGCCTTAAAGAAGGGTAGATATTTCTCTGCGAACATGGTCAGAAACTGCGATAGGGCGGTGAGGCGTCCTGTGAGCTTCTAGACTTCTTTCATGGTCCGCGGGGAACTCATGTCGAGGATAGCTCTAATTTTCTCCCGGTTCGCTTATATGCCGCACCGGGACACTATGAAGCCTAAGAACTTTCCGGAGGTTACCCCGAACACACATTTGCCGGGGTTAAGCTTCATCCTATGGGCTCGGAGTACCTGGAAGGTTTCCTTGAGATCCCAAACGTGGTCATCGGCCATTCTGCTCTTGACGAGCATGTCGTCAACGTACACCTCCATGTTTCTTCCAATATGGGCCTCGAACATTTTGTTCACAAGGCGCTGGTAGGTGGCGTCGGTAATCTTAAAGCCAAAGGGCATGACCTTATAATAGTACGTTCCTTGATTGGTCACGAAGGAGGTGTTCTCCTCATCGTCTAGGTCCATCCTGATTTGATTATAATCTGAATAGGCATCCATAAAACTTAGGCGCTCGTGTTTGGACTTGGAATCCACCAACTGATCGATCCGTGAGAGCGGAAAGCTGTCCTTGGGATAAGCTTTGTTCACATCGGTGAAGTCAACATACATTCGCCACTTGTCGTTACTCTTCTTTACAAGTACTATGTTGGATAGCCAATTTGGGTATTAGATTTCCCTTATGAATCCGGCATCCAACTGTCTTGTCACTTCCTCTCTGACGACGATCAACTTCTCGACGAACTTATTTTTATACTTCTACCTAACGGGCTTGTGACCGGGGTTGACGCTTAACCTGTAGACCATCACCTCAGCCGGTATCCCGGGCATCTCGATAGGGACTCATGCGAATACGCCCGAGTTTTTTCGAACAAAGCTAATGAGCTGGTCGGAGTGGGCCGCAGTAAGAGACCCACCGATGTACACACACTTCTCGGGCTCGGCAGGATCTAGCGGGACAGCTTCGGTGGCTTCACTCGATTGGGCTTGCTGTAGCGTGGCTTCGTCATGAAGATTTAAGTCACCGTCCATGCGATCTGATATTGCGGGGGCGACTTAGGATAGGTAGCACGTCCGTCCCACCACCCGATTATCGAGTACCTCCCTGACTCCGCACGGAGTGGGAAATTTTACCTTTAAATGGGGAATCGAGGTGAAGGCCCCGAAGGTGGTGAGGAATGGTCTACCCAAGATGGCGTTATAGACGGTCAGCAGATCGACGAGGAGGAACGTTAACTCATGCGTAGCAATGCGGGTGTAGGTTCCCATCGTGACCTCTAGCTAGATTTCCTTTTGCACAGGCATAGGTTCGTTATCTAGGCCGTATAGAGAGCCATTGGCTGCTTTCATTCCGTTCCTTTTCAGTCTAAGTTGAAAGAATGCATCAAGGTACAATAAATTTTGAGAGCTTTCATTATTAATAAAAATTCGTTTCAACTGGTAGTCAACTATACCGTCTGAAACGAGAGTAGATACAACTAAGGGATCGGAATGGGGGAAGTTTATATGTGCCAATCGTCGCTACTAAAGCTAATGACGTCATCCTTGTCCCCAACCCTCGCTCTCTTGTTGCTGGAAACCTGCTCGGGTTGTGCCTGCCTGTTGCCTTTGGCTGGTCCAGTGGAGATTATGCTGATCACGCCAGCGGCTGTGCTGTTCCTCGGAGGTTCGCTTGCCTCACCCTCTGAGGTTGCAGCGGTCTGTACTGAGCCCTTAACGAACCATTTGAGGAGCCCAGGGCAGATCAGGTCCTCTATCTCCTGCTGGAGAGTCTGACAGTTCTCCTTGGAGTGTCCTAAGTAGCAGTGGTATTGGCAATATTTTGTCTGGTCCCCACCGCTGGGTCCTTCGGCACCTTCGGCCATTTGAAGAACTTCTCATCCTGGATCTGCATCAGTATGTTGGTGCGGGTGTCGTTCAGGGAAGTTAAGGACGTGGGCTCATACTCCATGGGCCGCGGTGCAGACCGCGGTTGCTTTCGGTGCTATTGGGAGCAATTGTCGTCGCTGTTCTCTTCTTCCCGACAACTGGCCTCGGTCCTTCTGGTGGTGGATCCACACGTTTACTAAATGTACTTTTCAACTTGCTCGATCTCGGACGTCTAGCCTCGTTGGCCTCTTCTGCGAGATATAGGCTCAGGCGATAGCCACAACTTCTCGGAAGGACTGTGGACGTTGGTGTGTCAAGTGCTTGAAGAAGTCTCCCATGGCCACGTGGCGATAAAAGTGTTCAGTTTCTACTCCTCAGATAGTTGGGGGATTCGTCGCGCTTCAGTGATGAAGTGATTGAGAAACCGCTTCAGGCTTTTGTCCGACCTATGATGAAGGCGGATCAGGTGTCAAGGTTGCTTCTCCTCCCTACGGTTGGAGGCAAACTGACTCAAGAAGCAGTCGGCGAGTTCGTCAAAAGAATGGATTGAGCTTGGTAGGAGGCCCTCGAACCAAAGCAGTGCGTTATCTTTGAGAGTAATGGGGAAGCACTGGCACATCACATCATCACTTGCTCTTTGGAGGGACAGGTGGGTGCGGAAGCTGTTTAGGTAGTCCATTAAATCCATGCTCCCGTCGTACCCTTCCAGGGTTGGTATCTTGAACTTGCTGGGGAGCGGTTGGGTCCGGATGTCCATCGCAAAGGGTGACCGTCGCAGATCGGGGGAGGATTGGCTGGACTTTTCCTCTCATCTTTACTTTATCTTCCACTGGCGGGTCGGACCCGCCCCTTCTCACGTTGATGACGTCTCGGAGCTCTGTGTGACTCCGCGCATCCTGCTGAGCGTGCTGGTCGTGGCGACTTTCCTCTCGGAGAGGTTGCATGCTGCACGAACCTGCGGCTGTCTGCCTCCTCTCACCACGAGAGTTTTGGGGGTTGCACTGCTCTGAGCTCTCTTCTTGGTTGTCTCGGCTTGGATGGCTTCCAACCACAGTTTGGCCCCTGCTATTTGAGGCCGCTTGGGCCTCAATGTTGTTAGGTTGATATGGTCTGCCCCTGGGGGCTTTGGTGCGATGTCCTTCTCGCCGGGAGGATGACGCCTGGGATGCTTGGGGAGCAGCCCCCATCTATTGCGTCCCCGTTCGGTTCTAGAGAGCTTGAATCATCAGCCTCATATCAGCCATCTTGGTGGCTAGCTGACGAGTGTCAGGTTGTGGCTGCTCGTCGGCACGACTATCCACGGTGGGGTCGTCGCTGTGGGCTGTCGTGTCCCTTGTTGGCGCGCTGGCTTGTGCTTTCGTGTTGACCATTTCGGTGTGGGGAGTTGAACGTTGGAGGGAGACATTAGACTTTTCGTCGCGTTCCTACAGACGGCGCCAATGTTGCGTCCTTGGTCCTGGGTTGTACGGATTAGGGAGCCTCCAAATTCCTGATCTGAAGCAAATCTCGAGCAGGTTTGGTCTTTGTCTCTATAAATCTAGAACTGGCACAGCACAAACTACAAACAAAGGTTAGAGGCCGGCGGGCTTTCTTCCACTAAAAGACTCCGATGACCAAGTTAATTACCTCCCGCAATAAACGCAAAGGGAGCGCGGGCGTAGAGGCGCACCAGAATATACAAAGGGTGTGGTGGAGTGTGTAATGTAAGAGTGAGAGATTGATGAGCGTTTAGTGGGAGGCGTGACTCCTTAAGTGCACCGCAGCGGGTGACTAACTCTCGTTATCTGAGAAGGCTGAGAAGGTGGGATCTGAAAGATGGTTTTGGAGTTCAACTCGCCTGACGTTTAGTTAATCATCCAAAATCAATCCCTTCCCATGTAGAAGGAGAGGAATTTTATAGGCTCCTTGGTTGGAAGCTTTGGGCACGACAATCCTCGTTGTAGCGATTCATTGTCCGTTGCCCAATTGCAGTCGCCAGTGTATTTGTTATCGTCTTGTGGTGGCGAGGAAATCGTTGTACCTCGCAGGCCACACCTGGTCTACCTTTCGCACCAGGATTGGTTGGAGAACTGTGGAGAGCGGCGCGAGCCGCGGTGGACAACACTGATCTTCTCCTCATTGGCTCACTTCCCATGCGCTGCCTACCTTTGCATTGATGTGCTACAGGCGGTGTTTGATTGGCTGGGCATGTTGGGCCACCAGATTCATGGACTTGTGTGTTGAACGACCAAGCACTCTGCGCAATATAGGCCCAAGGACTTTGCATAGTTAAGTCACGAGGACTTCTTAAGGGACAAAGTCTGTGATTAAGCTCGAGGACTTTGATGAAGGCATGGTACAGACTTGTTACTTGCATAAGAAAGGCTATAGAAAAATGGCTAACCAGTCAATGGAAAATTGATTGGCTAAGGACAGGCATTTTGAACAGCTGTCTTCTACAAAAGTATACAGTTGACTTTCCTGATTAGATAGCTGATTTTAGGTAGGAAGAAAGACGTCATCTCTAAAAAGATGACAAGTCAACTTACAGAGGAATGTATGCTCCGTTTGTTGCAGAGCAGAGTGTGCGTTGACTATTGTAGAATAGGGCCAGATGTGTACGCAGCCACCATGTTGAGTAGGTGGTTGCTCGATTAGTCTAGATGTGTGTATATATATATATTGAACACCGTGAAAGAGCATGAGTTAAGGAGTGAAAGAGCGTGAAGAAAGAGAATAGTAGTGAGTAAAAATAAAGTGTAAAATTCTTTATATTTTCGTGCTCTGTTTTTTATTTTTTGCCTCAAAGGCCTGTGCAGCCGTGCGATTTTTTGTAACCGACTTTATATAGTAAAATTTATTTATGGATTAAATATCCCGTGATTTTTTTTTATTTGAGAAGAATTTTTTACGTAAAATTTCGGTGTACTTTTTTTTTTTATTTCTCTTTCACATCGGTGTGTATTGTTGATTGCTGGTTTAACACCATTTTCCCCAACACTACACAGGGTGGATAATGTGTTGATTTGATTTTCAATTTAATCGTTTTACATTTTCATCCATCTGGTTTTTACAGTAACCTGGAAAATATCCCATCCTTTTTACTACATGAAAAACAGAAAAATATTACATTCCGAGTCTCTTGTTCGCCTCCAACCTAAAAGGCAGTTATTTGGTCTCGGAAACAGGGCGCTCCTCGTTTTATTTGGGCTGCGATTGAAATTCAATGAGCATGGCGCCACGAATTATGCAATTAACTTGGGGTGTTTCAATTGATATCAAATTCATTTTTGGGAATTTTGTCGTGGGCAGTCTACTACAGTGAACTCATCTGTCATTATAAATCTTCTGAAGTGGATAGCTGTAACTTGGTGGGTTCCACCAGGAAAAATAGGGAGAGAATCGAGTAAAGTACACGTTTTTCCCCCACTCCCATTTGATGACTCATGCTCTGAATCTTTGATTCTATTGCCATTCAAATATTAATTAAATACATTAATTTTATGAATGCCCATTTGTTTATTTGCAAAATTTCGGAGTTCAGTAGGCCTTCCAATATCTTTGGTCTGTAAATTCGTGGGGCTTGATTTGATTCTGAAGGCCAATCTGCTCATGTATATTGGTTTCTATTGCTACTTTCAAATTGGATCTGCTGCTTATCTTTATTGCTCCTCTCTTTCTGATATCTTGTGAAGGAATTCATGTAATGTAATGTGTTTTATTTTCCCTTTTCTCGATAATTGATTACATTGAGCATCCGGGTATAAACTCTCTTTACCAAAAATCTTTTTTTGGTAAGTAATTTTTTTTTTTGGTAAGTCTCTTTACCAAAAATCGAAAGTTTCAATCTGAGTAGTCCTTTTCTTACCAAGCTTTTCTTTTTCCTTTTTTTTTTTAAACCATTGGGCTATTGGAAACGAAGAACCTATGCTTGTTTCAGTGTTGCCCCCCATTTTTTTGTCTCTCGTTTTATTGATTCTGACAGATCTGAGCAACGAATTTTCTCTCTGCAGTGCCCTGAGTAACTGGAGTCTTATTTCCCAGCAGGCTCGGAGGATGATCATCAATGGAGGATAATTTTGCACGGATCTTCAATTTGACTTCCCATATTAGTAATCAGTTCATCCGCTTTATTGGTCAGTTCTATAGTTTACGTTTATGCTCCATTGGATTGGGTTTTGGTGTCCCTTCCACACGTTCTTACATAAGAATGCGGGTCCCAACCGTCAGAACTCGCATACTGAAGGATCTTCTTGTATTCCATATTCTTTGCCGGAAATTAGTCTTGGGAACTCGGGAGTTGGGATGTACTATAAATTAATTCGGTCCGTTTACGAAGTTTTTAATCACGCCATAAGATTTGTTATTATTAATGTGATTTGTGCTGATTTTGATCCTTTGGTCTGTGCAGAGGATAATTTCTTCACCAATGTAAATGGTTGCTCAGAGGATTTGGTGATTAACTCTTTTGGGGAAGGTTCAGGATCAGTGAGCCGCAGCAGTTGCAATTCTGTTTTCGAGGGGATTTCATCCTCCTCCATACACTACGAAACTGCCAGAATTCCAGGAATTCATGGGCGAAGGTCCTCAAATGTCAAAGAATTGCCAGTAATTTCCACAACAGGAACATTAATTAACGACAACTGCAGATACATCCGCTTCTTTTTTCAAGGGTAATGTCGTTTTCTCCTTGCTTTTTAGATAATGGGTGCATCATTCGTTTGAGCAGAATTCATCTAGACGATGATGATGATGAACTCGTCCGGTGATCTCCTTGTTTTAACTGATTGACGTTCTTCTATATTAGATGGCTTTAATTTGGTGGTCAAGATTAATTTTCTTTATCAAACAGTTCTGAATAGTTGGGCCTTTTGTCGTAATATTATAGCACCTTGTAATACTTGATATGTGCTTGTACATGTATTTGTTTTGTTTTTTCATTTCAATACTGTGCGTCATAGTTATTCTTATCCTCGCCGTTATTTTTCCTTGGCGTAGGTTGACTTTCACATCGTATGGATTGCAAATCATCCGTAAAATAGCATTTGCTTCTTGGAGTTGTGTTGTCCGCTATGCTAGGTGTGCTAAAGTTCGAGTTAGGAGGTATATAAATGTTAGGTAATCAACAAAGTATTGGGAACTTTCACCAGTGTGTATAGTCTGCTTTAGTTTTGGGCACCAATTAGAAGCCTTCATGAGTAGTCTTGAATATATTGCTTCGGGTATTTTTCAATGATTTTATTTTTTTCTCATTTTTTCCTTTTATTCTATGATTATAATACTCAATTTGTCGCCTTTTTAGCATTTTATCTCGAGTACAAATGACAATGCGTGGTTCATCTGACGATATTGGGTGGTTGCAAACAAGCCCTGGGATGGCTCCTGTTGTAGATGGTACAGCTAGATTCCTGGAACTACTTCAACGCGTTAGGTGCAAATACTATCAGAACTCTTCTTTAATTATCGTTTAGAAGTAACATTTTGACTCCTTGGATTTGTGATTATTCTAATGCCCAAGGAAAACCAAGATTTTGACCTCAAGAAATTTTTCTAGGGTGTCTATGAAATTTATTGGGAAATCAGTATTTGGAAGCTAAATTCACCGTTTGCTGGATAAGAAAGTTTATTTTCTACGTGCTTGTACACAAGTTTTTTACAATTTTAAAGACAAATATAATGTGATACTTGTTGAGTGATCTCTTTTTCTGTAGTAGTTTTTTCTATTTAGTGGTCCCATATAGTAGGTATCACATCCTTTTTCGTAAAATTATAGTAAACCTGTTGTATGATTAATATTTCCCTTTTATGAAATTGAGTTATAAGAATGTTCATGCATGCCCCCAACAATCTATTTCAAATTACAACATTCAGGAGATGCAGCTGGTCCTTGTTCATTCCGCTTTGTTTAAAATCATGGTGTATATGACAAGTTGCATCCCTCTCCTCCACTGGAAAAGAAGTGTGAAAAGAACCCAGTGGTTGGGGGGAAGGGCTTGGGAAGATGTATTACAACGGGCCTAGCGGCAATTGAAATAGTGGTTTGAATCCACTTCTTTGGATTGTCATAATTTGTGGACTTCAGACAAAAGAAAAATCTATACATAGACCAATATTATATTGAGCATGGACACAGGATAATAATTAAAGAGGGTGAAATCCATCAGTGTTTCAGGTTTTCTTATCTGTTGCCTTTGACACAAGTACCTTTTTTTCCTTGTAAAATGTCACTATACCTAGGGAAGCGAGTGCATGATGTAAGGATTCTCCCATGTGACATGACATATATATATTTATTTGTTGAGTTTGATATAGGTGAAAATAATGTAATTATAGTTTAGATATATTAATTGTTTAATTATAATCAGAGAAGATATTTCTGTAAAAGACATGCTCATTTAAGATACTCTTTGATAGAAATCGATTCTGGTTTTTCGAGATAAAAACAAAATTAGTGCGTTGTAATTCAAGTCATATGGATTATCTCTCATCACGTAAAAATTTATATTCATTGATTCTATTATGCCATTTATATTTCTGCATAACATTTTTGTGAAGAACATGGTGATCAAAATCCTTTGATTTGATGTTTTAATCTCGTAAATTTTTTCCACATGGAAGATGGGTAGGCAACACCTAGGCTTAGAATGAGGTACTACCTTTCACCTGCCTGTGGTGATTTGCTTAGCAGATAGATGCAATAAGATTCCTCTGCCTAGGAATCAATTTATCGGGAGAGTTGATTAGGTCCAATCAATGGTTCACAGTCTTTCACAAGCAACATTCCATAGAAACTGATGCTTTTCCTACCATTTTCCTTATGACCACCATATTCAACAAATTATGTATCGCAACTGTGAGAATTAGCCAAATAACTGACCTATGATGTCACAATTATTCAGTCTGTGCCCATCTACTTTATATCCTTTCTTTCAGGTTTACCTTGATATTTCACCTTTTTTGCATGTAAATGAGCAAGTGAAAGTACAAATTTATCATCATGATTCAAGTTGTTAATATCCATCCTTGGTTCCCTAGCCAGATAATTTTGCACTCCTTATCGTACTTATATGTGATGCTGTCAGTTAGGTACATATTGCTGTATTCTTCTCCTTTGCTGTTCTGGACAATTTGTTTTGCTCCCCTTTTGCCTGGCAAATGTTTGAATATTATTGCTTAAAATTTAGATTGGGCTTTCAGGAATGGAGAACATATGCTTCCTGACTTGTTTGTTTATCTTCTGATACCAGGTATTAAATTTCCATATTCTGGTTGTCTTACTTTGATTTGCCCTGCAAATTTTGAATTTGGCATGCACTACAACCACATGTTTATTAATGGAGATGCTGTGATTGTCAGGCCTTTTTAGCAATCATGGCCCCCTGTACTTTGTGAGCACTAAGAGGTTCTTCTCAAATATGGGCCTGGCCTGCCATATTGCCAAAATTCACAGTGAGGTAAACAAGAGTTCTTGATAGAATTTTTGCCTTCATATTAACAAGAGAAACTTCAAGGGCTTGTTTGATGGTAGTAAAGTTGGGACTATATTCTTTGAAACGTTTCCTAAATTTTGTTGTTTTATCATTAAGCCCACTTTTTTCCTGAGTATGCTAGTAAGCACGTTTCTATTCATCTCCAGGAGTCTTTTTCATTTGTTCCTTTTGTCTGATCCACCCCTACTCTTCCTCTCTCTCTCAAATGTACAGAGACAGACTCACACTCTCTTCCCCTCTCTCATCCGACGCCACTGAGCTGTATTAATACCTGGTGGTATAGAGACTTCGAAGTCAACACAATTGCAACAAGGAAAAATGGATAAAATGTGGTATTGAGTGATACGGGCATAAACTCTAACTCAATGGAATCCATCAAAGAGGTATTGAGTTAGGAGATACTCCTATCCAAGAGATCAATATCTGAAATTTCAGCAATGAAACTCACTCTTCCTCAAGGAAAGATTAGAGAAGTTTAAATGGACAAAATGTGGAACATCCCACCAAGAATTAGGTACATCATGGTACATCTTATTTATTTGTTATTACTCATGATTTGCATTCCCATCTTGAAACATAAATGCAAACGTTGGATCGTGAGTCTGATGACCTTAGGCAAAAAATAAGAACAAAATACGAAGCATAGGGTTGATTAAAACATCCAAACACTAAACTCGGTTAAATATTACCAACTGTAGCATTTTGGCCATAACTTCCTCCAGAGGGCCTGTACAAAACTTGATGCATTGGAACTGGACTAATAGAGCTTTCCAATGATATATTATTTGACCAAATCCATGTGTGAGTTCTCCAAATATTTGAAGAAAGTGACCCTTAGATTTCTGCCAAGTGCCAACAAATGTGAAGTAAGATCATTTATTCGAGCTGAGCTTGAGCTTGAGCTTGAGCTTGAGGTGCTCCTGCATCACATATAGTGGAGGAGTGCTCACTCTTTCTATCTCATAGGGCCTGGCCAATGACTCAATATAACACCAGTATCTGTTTCACCTCCTGCTCTCCTTTTTTTGCTTTGACTTTTGGATGCAAGAACTTATTTTCTGGTTTTGTTTGCTGGATAAGAGTTCTCGATTTTGGGAAAAAATGTGTTTATTCTCCAGTTCCTTGTTAAAGTGATAAGGGTGATGAAGATGAAAAAACGACGATTGAACATATACGAGGCCAAAGCTCCTCTCTTTCATGAATGTTGGTTATAGCTGTTCACGCTTAAGTTCAATTTAACATATTTTTCCTTTTCACCTTGTTTCCTTGACTTCTAAATGTCAAGGCATCGGTGGAGCACAATGCATGGGAATTGAAGCAATACATCGATGAGCTTTACTGGGGGTCTGGCAAGCGTGTGATGCTGCTTGGACACAGCAAGGGTGGAGTGGATGCAGCTGCTGCATTGTCGATCTATTGGAGTGATTTGAGAGACAAAGTTGCGGGACTAGCTCTGGTGCAGAGCCCATATGGTGGGACACCAATTGCTTCTGATATTCTCCGTAAAGGCCAGTTAGCTGACAAGGAAACCAGGAGAGTCATGGAGTTTTTGATTTGCAAATTGATCAAGGTACTTTTTCTTTGTTTCTTTCCTTCTTCTGGGTAAATTAAAGTACTTCTTTCCATGAGTGATGTACGATGGATTGTGTGCCTGGGTATTCCAGATCAGTAGCAGCCCCATCCAGATTGTTCTAGATGCTCTATACTGCTGCAGCCCACCAAAATTATCAACATCAATCCCAAGGAAGGACAAATGACTGTAACAACTCAAGGAATAAGTCCCAAGAAAAACAACTCCACTTTAAAACTCCCACTACAGCCCCTCCTAGCCAATTAATGCAGGAACTCGACTGCCATCGAAAGTGAACTTAATCCTCTTCTTCTTCCAATGCTATTTTTTCCTTTAAATAGAACACCCATTTTGTTATGTGAGACAGCTTAAGTTAATTTGTAATTTGAGGAAGATATTCTTCCAAAAGAGTAGGGAGTCCTCTTGTTGGTGAGAGAGCCCCAACATTATAGTGAGTGTGTCCTTAAGAAAACTATCAAAGATGAGATGTGAGTCCCTAGAAAGACTTTCAATGCTGAGTGATTTCCATCATTTTTCATTATATTTCGGGTAATTGATCTTCAATCGATGTCAGATTTTATTCAAGGAAATTTGCATGCATTATCTGGTATTAGAGAAGAAAAATCCTAAAAAATGGTCAGAGGGATCCGAAATAGGGGTGGACACATGGCCTTGATTTCCAAGGTATACTATAGAGACAAAATTGGATAATTATTGCATGAGAACGTGGAACTATGAAACTGAATGGAAAAGACTATCTGGAGATTGCCTGCATAAGAAAATCACTAACTGGCTGCATAGTTTTTCGTTCTAGAGGAGATAATGGATGGGTAATAGAAGTGGGATATTCCAGCTCCAATTCTTAACCTCCACTGCCGCCAGCAGCCACCATCCAACAATCATGACAGCTGCCGCCACATTCATTCTTTTCTATTGAAGCTCTCACCCAAGCATTAGAAAATGTAATAAGAATATTCAGGTTGGTGTTCCTGAACTTGAGGAAAAATGGGCCCTGAGGTTTATTGTGATTGGATCACTACGCTCGACACGTTCTTTGAATGATAATAGCTAACTGAGAGAAAGGTGTGTTTCGGCACCACAAAACTCCAAGGACCTTTGCTGTCTTGGTGGTAACACTACCACCAAAACCAGTGAGATCACCCCTAATTCAACACATGGGCCGAAATGAAGATCGAATTGGAAGGAAAGTTCGTTCACATAGACTAGTTGCAGACCTTGTACTGAAAGCTCCACCTCCTCAAACAAAGAACCGACCAAGACATTGTCGGATACATCAAGGAGTTCTAAAAGTATCTGAGCCAAGTCAATTTCCAAGAAGAAAATGGATGGGTAGATGAAAATTGTAATTCAGTGTTTATATGACTTATTAATTATTATGCAGCCTAGTTGGAGATCATCCCCGAAATTGGAATGCCACCATTGCAAAGGCTGAATTTTCTTATAATTCCACTTAAAACCGATCTACTCAACTGTACCAATTTGAATCCATTTATGGGTAGAAACCAAGACATGTTTTGGACCAATGCCCCTTTCCCGTACAGGACAAAGTAGCTTGGAAGTTGAAGAATTGGCTGCGCGTATCTGTGACATGACATGTGCAAAGTAAAGACAAATTTAGATGAAGCCAACAGTCACTACAAAAAGGTCGCTGACCTCCACAAAGCAGCTTGTTGAGTTTAGTTAGGGAGACTTTGACATGGTTCACTTATAAAAAGAATGTTGTCTTAGTGGGACATTCAACAAACTCCCAGGTGAAGAAGTTCGATCCCTGTTTGAGTACTTATGATGTTCAGACCAGACGCATACCAAATCCAGCTACGGGTGAACATGGGGATCAGACCCAACGATTAATGTGGCTGACTTGAGTCCTTATTGGGAAGCCTAGTTACAAAACCCAGAGGAGATGCTACGCCGCCTACTGTTGCTACTACTAACCACCTTACAATTCTCAGCACACACACCATCACCACTCGTTGAGATAGATACACCAAATATTAAATTCAATGGAATGGAACGGCTGTGTCAGTGTACCATTGGATCAGCGGGGAGTTACAACAACTTGGGGGACACTGGGAAGAATCTCGAAGAAATTTACTCGAGGACAAGTTTCTGTAAATCGAGGGAAGATGATGTAGGACGGATTGGGAACCCGGCTATTCCAGATCAGCAGCAGCCCCACCCAGACTATTCCAGCTGCTTCACACTGCTGCAGCCCACCAAAATAATCAACATTGACCCCAAAGAAGGACTACTGAGTGGAACAACTCAACTGCCAGCCAAAGTGGAATAACTCTTGTTCTAACAATGCTGTTTTTTCCTTTAAAAAGAATACTCACTTTGTTATGTGAAGTAGTTTAAGTTAATTTGTAATTTAAGAGAGAGATTCTTCTAAAAGAGTAGCTAGTCATCTTGTTACTGTGAGAGTCCCACACTCGGGTGAATATTTTGTTATGTGAGAGTCTCTAAGAAAACTATCAAAAGTGAGTGAATGTATTTTTGAAGGGGAGTAATTCACCCTCTTTTGTTCTTGTACTTCGGTTAGTTGATCTTCAATTGACTTCAGATTTTGTTTAAAGAGATCTGGCCGAATTAAAGAGTATCTGAGATGCCTTCATTTTCACATTGCACAAATTTTGTGAAGCCAAAACGTAAGTTAATGTTAACTGTTCATGTTGTGTGAAAATGTATATTGCTCTGTGGTTGGTTTTCTTCTGTCATCAGCTAGCTAACCTTAGGCCGATATGCCAAACTTATTTACTTAAAAGAAAATATCATAGAGCAGAACGGTGACAGGAAAAGTCATTTCAATAGTTGTTATGATTCCTAATTTGCAGGGTGACTTGCGGTCTGTAGAGGATCTTACTTATGAGAAAAGGAGGGAGTTCATTCTGAAGCACAAACTTCCTGAGCAAATCCCACTCATCTCTTTTCATTCCGAAGCACACATAGGTCTGGGGGTCCTTGCCACGCTGACCCAAGTAGGTCATGTAGAACTTCCATGGCTTCCTCTTCTGACATGTGCAAGTGAGGCATCCAAGGAGGATGATTCTTCCATTTGGTCAGCTCGTAGAGTCCCGGTGGTGATGCCCATCTCAGCTGCTATGGCTATCTGTGCTCTTCTCCTGCTGCTCAGGTATGGAGAAAAGAGCGATGGGCTTGTGACATGCCGCGATGCTGAAGTGCCTGGTTCAGTGGTCATTAGACCTGACAAGAAGTTTGATCATGGCCGGATGGTTCACTCTTCATGGAAGAAGAATCCTGATGAGCTTGACGCTTGTGAAATGTGTGAGACCATCTTGACTCTGCTTGTCGAGCTTGGTAAGGCTAAGCTCTGAGTTGCTGGGACAATGCATTGATTGATGGCTAGAAATCTTTCAAAGAAATTGCAGGGCCAGTATGCATTGATTGATGCATAGCTGGAATTTTTTTAAATTTATTGTAAGATAATTTGATATTTGTGTTAAAATTAATTTGATATTTGTGTTAAATTTTTACCCATTAAAGTATATAAATTAAATATAAAATTATATACTTTTATGGTAATTATTTGTTATTAAATATAATATTTAATGACAAATTTTAAATGTATTTTAGTGACAATTATTTTGT
>JAOVVI020006146.1:0-15849 GCA_028571085.2 Nepenthes alata | reverse complement strand
ATTCTGTGAAGTCCCTGGACATGTCATCCTCCCGGACATTCTGAGAAGTCCCCGGACATGTCAGACTCCCGGACACATCACAAGAGAGTGACCCCAACAATTAGGAATACAAGGCCGTAACGAGATTGGTTTCATGAGAATCGGTAGCATTGTCGCTGTATAAGCGGAACAAAAAAATTGTCTCACTATTGATACCGGTTCTTAGGTACTGTCCAAAATGTTGGCACTGCCGATAAAATGAAACTTTTTTCCCAAAGTTGACAAAAAATATATAAAACAACTTAGGAAAAAATAGATCAAAACTTTTGTCTATTATCAAAACATGTTAAAAGGGGAAGCAACTATGTTGAAGGCAAGTGTAATGGGGTGGTTGGTAGGGCTTCAATTTAAAAAAGTTTACTATCATCAATACCACACTGCTTTGATATTTTTTTTAAGAAAGAACTAAAACAATATCGTTTTGATGCTTTCTTTAAAAAAATAAAAAAAATGATCCCAGAATTGGGATTGGAAACCACAGGTCGGTTCCCAACCAAGGCAGTACCGGTTTTTCGACATCCCCAACGGTAAAGGGGAAATCGGGAGAAACAATAATAACAAAGCCTCATGTTGTACTAGATCGGGTTGTCTATTTATAAATCTACTTTCGACAATCCATTTGATTTACTGCAATATTCTCAAAGAAAACCATAGGATAATCTTTTAATTTAAGATCATATGGTATTGCTATGTAGAAGATGAGTTTATATATATGATAATGATGCATTTGAAGCTTTCAGGGAAAACATCAGGACAGACGGATTGCGAATTTCAGGCATTATACCTCTTTGTAAGCAGAGATGCATTGTCGAAGTGAACTTTCAGCTTCAAGCGCAGGTGAAACTTCCTGTTACAATACCAAGAAGAAGAAAGATTAGGCAAGATCGAGGTTGAATATAGTTCAAATAGTATAGTGAGATAAATAAAGTTGTGCTTGGTCATAATTTGATCCTTATTCAAGAAGGAAGGGGAGATGTAATAATGATTTATGACATTTAATATAAGTGCAAAATAGGGCTGTTTGATAAATAACACCGACGGCCCTCCATTGTAATTAAATTAGAGGATTATTTCAGCAATTTTGGTTGACACTTACATAGTTTGAACATTTATTAGTTTTATGATTTTCTTATTCATTTATTTAGAAGATAAATGAGTATGTATGAATTGTGGAAGTGTTACTAAAATAGTAACTCTATCCTACTATAAATTCATATATCATTTAACCAATGGTCCGCACCTAACTAAATAAACACATATACTAAAATAGTAATTGCTAGAGTCCATATTGTGGGGTGGCCCAAGCGAGAGAGAAGGCAGAGATGAAGAGCGTCAAGAGAGAGAGAGACAATTATGGCCAGGAAAACTAAGAGGAAGGAGAGAGATAGAAATTCGGGATGGAAAATTAAGTCACAATTCTTACATTCTCTAGAGATTATATTGTTAGCAAATGAGGAAAAAATTACAAAAGTGCCCCTAATAGAAATAGACATAACCCTAGTGAATGTTAATATATCCAATACTTTCCCCTCAAGATGGAACTAGTATAGCTCTCATGCCCCTCTTGCAAAGAAGCGACCGAAATGCTTGAGCACAAATTGCTTTCCTGAACTCATTGAACACTCAGGATCAAAATATCTGATGGAAGGAATACAAATTAATTTCCTTATCCAACTTTTCTTTGATGAAAAGTTCAGATCAGATATAATTCAATGTGATTACAAGGATGGAAATATCAATACTAGCATTGGTAATGGTATCAGTTGCGGTCATATCAGTATCAGACATATCAAATAATACATACCGATATTAGATATATTATAAAAAAATAAATTTATGAAAATTGTAAAATGACAGAGTTGTATTAACCGATATATTAACTAAATATCAATATATAGTATATCACAAATATGACAACATATTATGATATTATTGCGACATCACGGGCCCTGGTATCAATACATGTTGGCTGATATTTTCATTTATGTTACCTTAGCACGATCATGTTCGAGAATACTTGTGAAATCTCGATGGGTGCCTCATGCTCACAGTAAGCACCATCGTGAAATCTCGATGGGTGCTTCAAGTCACATAACAGTTTGTTCAGCCATAGAAGCATGCATACATCATTAGCAGGTTTCACCGTACAATATATAACTCGGGATTAGATTAAATTAATAAATTACCATGGTAGCCAATGATTGAGATATTTTGTTTTCTGCTCCTGTCTTAGTAGAATTTTGCCAAAATTATACTCGGTTTCTACAATTGATCTAGCAATTGAAACATTGCTTCTATACTTCTCCAAGTGACTAAATTTTCTCTAACATATGCACATTATCTAGAGGTTGAACGTCTATCATTAGTTGAACAAGCCCAGTCAGCATCGGTAAATGCTTCAAGTTCAAGTCCTCATTGAAGTACAATATGCCGTTTCCTGGGGCTACCTTCACATATTGTTAGACCCAGAAAATGTCATCAAGATGACACGTCCAAGGTCATGAATGTGCTGACTTACAATCACCGATGAAAATATTGGCATCGATATCGGTGATGGCCATATTAATATTAGACATATCGAACAATATGTATCGGTATCGGATATATTAGAATTTTTTTAAATTTATAAATTAATAGGAAAACATTGGCCAATATATCAGCCAAATATCGAGTGTATTAGCCGATATATTGTAATATATTACCGACACTAATGTATCACAATATTGTGGTATCAAAAAATATCGATATTAAGGGCTTGATACAAATACAGATAAGCCAAAATTTAAAATGTTGGTTAATATTTTATCTATATTGACCATACTAAAGACATCCTTTGAGGAACGAGAATCCATTCAATGAAGTTCAAATTTCAATTCCAAACATGTAACGAAGCTGTGATTAGTTATTTGAATTCAAATTTCTTAGACTAGTAGTTGAAGCAGGGAAGGAGATTAGGAGAGAGATGAAGAAGAAAGATGGAGAAGAAAAAGAAGGAAGAACAAGGGAGAGCAAAAAAAATAAAAAACTATAAGAAAACAACTATACTCATAATATTATTCATCAAAGCTATAGAAATATAAATATTAGGATCTTTATACAGGTATTAACTTCTAAGTAATTACTAAACATATAACTTTTTAAATGGCGAGAATCCAAAATATGAAAATAACAACTAGAGAATAAATACTTCCTAAATAACGATGACTCATTACAGAAATAAGATACTGAAATTTGAGCCTTTCCCATATACCATGGAAAAACTAATAAATTTTCAAAATTGTAGTAATCATCTAAGACTTGTAGTTGATACAATGAAGGAGGAATATGAAAATGGAAGGGGGAGAAAAAGAAGAAGCACGACAAGTGATGAGGGAGTAGAGACAAATAAACAAAAGCCATGCTTAAATATTATTCGTGAACACTGCAGGGACACAAAAATTACCAACCTTATATAGATACCCAACTTTTAAGCTAATTGGTAAACAAATATAACTTTTCAAATAATGATGACCCAAAAATAAAAATAACTACTAAACATTAATATAATTTCATAAACTATGACTCCTCAAAACATGGAAATAACGTAATGAAATTCTAATTTTTTTCAAATATCAAGGAAACTATTATCCTTATAGAATCACAATCATCCCTAGCATATAACAAAATTATTGAAACAAAGAATATAAATAAACAAATGTCCTCATCAGTAGCTCTTTAACCAATGTGCTTCCTCATGGTCAATTCCAATCAAAGAGATATCAATAACATAAAGGTGACCCAGTGTCAAAATGATATCATTAACATGTACAAGAAGAATATTTGTTGTATTACCTAACTTCTAAATATTTTTAGATATTCTGCAGTTCTTTGCTTGTAAATATAGGCTAGAAGAGTCTTCTTAAATCTAACAACAGGGCGATGATTTAGTCAATACGTTCCCAGTATGTCATATCCTTATTTCTAGAAAAATAGTGTTAGCATCTCAGTGTTGTGTCATGCCTGTATCCCATGCTGCTATCCATGCTTCTTAGTTGACTGCGTTGTCTTAGGGATCCAGATCAGCTATGTCTCTTGAAATATTCAGCTTCACAACCCCATTTATTACTGATGCAAGGAAGGGGAAAAATAGGGGAAGGGAAGGAAAACAAATTGGAAGAAGGAAACAAAATAGGAAGAGGAGGAATAGAGAGAAGAAAAGTAGAGAGATCCACAGAGAGAAGATAGTCACAATAACTTAAATTTTATTCAACTCATTAATTATGTGTTCTAAATTAGAGTTAGGATCATTATATAACGAAATTCTAATACTAGAATAATTTAAAAATAAATATAATTGCCTAACTAAATATAACAAAATTTCTTAAACTAAAAATAAAATTCTACAAAGAAAATAAAATTAAATGAAATAAAATCTTTGCTAATTGAAAATAAAATAAAATCAAATCGAATCAAATATTTTTTAATCAAATAAAATAAAATCTCTTCTACTTTGGAATATTTTTGATATTCGCATCAATTCTTCCAGGATAATTGGGACTCGACTCCGTTGGGTGAAACTTATATAATCAACTTCCCAACCATAAGTTGAGTGGATGTACACCCTCTGTCGACGTTGGTAGACACGTGTGAGTGGAGGCTAAAATCTAACTGAGCCACCAATGTCTCTGGAAGGAATAGGACTTGAGTCTGAAGATGAGTACATCTACTGACTCTGATAGAATTCTAAAAGATTTAGGTCTAACTGTTGGAGTATCTCTCCAGAAATCCAAGTATTTCCAAATTCTGGCTAGCCAACCCAATGGATAAAGAAGCACTAAACTGCTCCACCCCTGGTAAATATAATATACTAATCTAGAATAGGATCAATTTTATCTTTGTATGCCAGCAGGATAAAAAGTTGTGTAGGCGTGGGTGGATGTGCAATATGTGGCGTATTTGGGGGTATATCAAATGAATTAACTGTTGGGTTAAAACTAAATTTATAAGTGATTAAATTTTCAATATTGAAAGTATTATGAAAACTGAACTGAGATGGAATATCAATAACATATACATTTGATCCAATCCGCTGTAAAATTTTAAGTGGACTAGCACTATGAGTTTGCAATTTAGAAACGGACCAATGCAGGCATCGCTCTGGCCTAATCCAAACCATAACATAATTTTAATATTAAATTCACCATGTCTTTTATATATATCAGCTCAAAATTTATATGAGTCATTACTTGCTTCTAATTGTTCATTGATCTTGAGATATAAGTCATGAAGATATTGTGCAAAAACTTCATGCTTCCGAGATTTAATCTAATGGGGACATTGGGATATTGGGATAAAATCTAATGACTTCCGAGATTTGAAACTATGCACAACTAAGAGAGCAGACACCGTACAAGGACTCATGCTTTCTCAAACAAATTCCTTGCGAGTGAGTTCTTTAACTTGTCTCTAAAGCTCAACATGCTTAGTGGGATTCATTCTATAATGAGATAAGTTTAGAAAAAAATACACCCGAAATAAAATCAATATCATATTGAATGTCATGTAAAGATGGGAAGTGATTGGGAAGATCATCGAGAAAGACATCTTGAAAATTTTAGAGGACATAACGGGCCTCATTAGGAATCAATACGAAATAATTTGGAAAAGCTGCGAGATCGATAATAGTAAACACAATAGACTCGCTTATAGCTACACATTCAAACGCTTAGGGATTAATGATATGTAATCATTTTGTTTCTACCACAGCCCTTTCTTTATTGAGAGGCATCGATTTTGGGGATGAATGATAGATATGAATTTTCTTTCCTTTGTGAATAAAAGAACAATAATTAGAATGATCTTTGATTGTGACATCCACTTCGTATAGCTAAGGGTGCCCGAGAATAACATGACCCACATCCATTAGTATAACGTCACAGCAAATATGATCTTTGTACTATAATAATTGAATGGGTACAAGATAATATTCTTTAACGACTATAGAAGATATGTTAATCCAAGAGACGCAGTATGGATTAAGATGTGGGATAACTTTTAACTCCAAACCAGAAATAGTATTAGTTGAGATTGCGTTGATGCAATTATTGCTATTCACAATAATCTTGCAAGCTTTCTCATTTACTTTGATATAAGTGTGAAAGATAGCGTGACGACGTCAATTATCAGTTTCTTTGGATTATGTCAATATACATCGTACAACGCCCAAAAATGGCATATCCGGGGAGGAAGAACGGGAGTCGAGGCTAGAGGAAGTAGGCTGAATGCAACCCACAAACATGTCAATATAATTACCATCTAAGTTATCAAATTCATCTAACTTGGGTTCATATATTTGTCCTTCAAGAAATTCATAATTTATTCCATCTTGCCTATCAATAAATAAGGCTTTACTCGGACATTTAGAAGAAATATGTTCAAAACTTTTACAATAGGAGCACTGTAACTGAGAATTTCTTCTTGTGGTTTCAATACCTTTTCTTCAGACTTCCCTTGCAGGGGAAATGGTGGACGGAGGGGGTTCTAAAACGGATTTAGAATTTGCAATAGGAGTATGACATGTTGATTGACGATATGGTGTCCTAATAATTAACTCAAAGTCTCAGACCAAATTACATTCATAGTCCAAAGTGATAACTTTATGGAAGACAAGTTCACTCTTGAGATTATCATGTGGTCCTTACCAGAACCTACTTAACGTCATGGCCTCGTCCTCAATGATGTGACATTTTATCCAAAAATTATCGAATTGAGTCACATACTTAGTTACGGATCGAGTTTCCTGTTGAAGGGCATTCCATTAGTTTAATAAGTTGCTATTATAGGAGTTGGATAAATATTTCTCTTAAAGGCTCTGTTTCATTTAGGCCCAACTCTTGACAGGGGCGGCCTGATACCTAGTAAGGAAGTCCTCAACACTTTTTTAAAATAATTGAGTATTTTCGATCAATTTGAGGTTAGCAAACTAAACTCTCCTATCTTCTGATACGCCATAACATTCAAAAAAATGATATATTTCTCGGACCCATTGAGTAAAAACTTGAGGGTCCAAGCAACGTTAAATGTAGGGACATCCAATTTGATATTTTTATAGAGGTGTTCGTTTGGATCCCACTCTTGATCATATTGTCGGGCCTTGTAATGGTGTCTACGAGATACTCGACTGTCTTGTTTTCATCGGTGAGTCCTATTACAAGATACATTAGAATTGTTAGCCTCTGATGAGGGAGACCCTATTTCTAAAGTGATAACTCGATTTGCGAGATATAAATTTGTCTGACGAGTAGTGGCCAAGTTAGTTTGAATGGCAATCATGTACTCTTGCAATTATTGTTGATTAAAAACTAATTGGGCTAACTGTTAACTTATAGTTTCAAACTGATTAGAATCCATGATTAAGTTAGGGGTGTTATGGAAAATAATACGACCACTTCACAAGTGCATATACTACCAATTTGACTAATGAGGTTGAGATTAATAAGCAATTGAGGCAATCCAAGCCAACATTTTTTTTAACAACAAATGTTCTTGACTTTTTTTTTTTAATAATATTTTTTTTTCCTTCTATAGAGAATTATTTTTCTCAAAATAACCGGAAAGTAAAATAGATATTACGTTGCCTACCAGAAGACGATGCAAACTATATGCTATGGTGCGAGACGGTGGAACAGTAGAGTTGGTGATGTTGCTGATTGTACGAGAAGGACGTTACAAGTTGGATAGTGGATGGTGGGATAGTGGAGTTAGTGATATTGTTGGTTGTTGAAAAGGTAATATAAAAAGTAGTAATTTAGTCTCTGATACCAAATTTGATGCAGGAAAGGGAAAAAGTAGAGAAAGGAAAGGAGAAGTTGTTGGAAGAAAGGGAAGAAACTGGAGGAGGAGGAATAGAGAGACAAGAAGCAGAGAGATTTACAAAGAGAAGATAATCATAATAATCTAAATTTTATTCAATTTATCAATCATGCATTCAAAATTAGAGTTGAGATCTTTATATAACGAAACCCTAATTTTAGGATAATTTGGAAACAAATATAATGGCCTAACTAAATATGACATAATTTTCTAAACTAAAAATAAAATATTACAAATAAAATAAAATCAAATGAAATAAAATCTTTTCTAATTGTAAATAAAATAAAATCAAATAAAATTAAATATTTTCTAATCAAATCTCTTCTAATTTGAAATATTTTCAATGTCTGCATCAATTGCATTTTATGCAATGTTTTGAAAGCCATCATATAACATAACTTGCCTTACCAATTTAACATCAGGGTCCTCCGAGAGATTCACAAGGACTATCCTTTTGCACATCAACCTCCACAGATTTTCTCCAATTTGCAGCTTTAAATTTGGCAAGGTAACCCATACAAAAACATTTTTTCTTTGTTTCCCGAGCCTCTATTATAATATATTCCTCATTAAACTTAAAACTCTTAAATCCAATTCTTCAGGACCACTCGCTTACCAGTTACAAAGATGGCATGCTCTCTAGGAATCTCTCTCGTTCTCAGCATTCTTAAAAAGGATCACAAAATACCCTTCCTCAAGCAAGAAAAGCAAAGGAGAGAGGGGCTTCCATTTTATCTTTGTATTCCATCACCCAAAAGGCATCCCATTCCGAAAGGAACAGCAATCAGGACATCTACCAAATATCACAGTTCATCCTGAATATCTTCCTGAGTAGTCTCAGGAACACCATCCACAATTTTCAAAAATTCCTTTTGATCTCCATCCTGTGAGTCGCGATTCATGGCAAATAATTCCTCCATCCTTTACAGGCTACGATTTTGAAATCCACTTCTTGAACCGTATCCACCCAGTCTTCCCTTTTCTGATTTTCTCTATCTGCAGAGTCAGATTTTCAGACGTCTTGAAAATCACCTAACTCTGCCCAAATCTCAGGTGCATCAAACAAATCTGCGTTGCAATTCCAAGGAAATCAGGATCTCTTCCATTCTGCAGATTTCCATCTAGCAAATTCTCTTCAGAATCAAGAAATTCCACATTAATGGTCTTCAGAGTAAATTTTAAAGCTTTGGATTCAATTTCTAGGAGTATATTCCCTTGAGTTTTCCATGGATGATGACCAAGATCAGGGGGTGGTACACGATATCTATTTATGTCACTCAGTGGATAACGGCCTCGCCAGCCATACAGTTTCTCTCCTACACGATTTTCTTCTACACCAAAACGTTACTGATTTTTCTTTGGGAAAAAATAACAGCAAAACAAATAGGAAGGAATTAAATAATGCACCAAGGGGACAACACAGAAATAATTGCTCAGTTTGCTTTGACGATGTACTTAAGTGGTCATGCAATCACAGAATCATTCCTAGATATAGCAAGTTTAGACAAAGTTTCAGCAGTGACAATTAGAGAGATTAAAGAGAAAAAAAGTCAGTGGAGCATGATATAAGTCCAATCTTCTGCCAGGAAAAGCTAAGAGGAAACATAATACAGCAGCTGCAATGCAACCACCATTACCAATATACACAAAAGAGGAATCTCAATATATAAGTACACAACCCTTCATACTAACCCCTGATTCTTGAAATTCTTGCTTAGTGATCTCCAACCTTCCAAGAGCATGTAGTGACTGTAACTGTAGGTGGAACCACAAGTTCATGTTATATGTCACAATCTGCGTGATCAACAACTAAGATAATAAACAGGAGTTAACATCACTGATACCCAAAACCTAAACATTTAAGATATGTATTTTATGCTCGGGTGCACCAGAGCCACCGCCATCTAAATAGTGATTAGCAAGAAAAGGTTGACCTTTGGTATTTAGATTCCAAGGATCACAATACTCGCCAAAACATACTGTATAGCAACATTATACATCAAGTACTTTTACTTGATATAAAATAAGATATTTCTATTGTTAAATAGCTAATATAAACATAATCTAAACCAAATCTACAAAGAAAATTCAAAATATTTTATTGTGTAAATTAGATGTTCTTTCAGAAAATGTTTGACAGCAGGCAGCAATGTACTTGAAATCCCTAGGACAATTCTTGAACCAAATTATGTAATGGTCCGGAATGCCTATTGTAGAAGAAAGAAGAGAAAGGGGAGAGGAAAAAAGGAAGACAGCTAAATGGTGAACTGCTCTCCATCATGGTTGGGAGTATATTCACATATATGGACTTATTTATAATATAGTGCAATGACCACAATACCCATATTTACAATATAGTACAATGACCACAATACTCTTATTGTAACACACGCCATTCTAACAACAATATTCTACCTCGATAGAACATGCATAGTAATTAGTAAAACTTTCTTATTGAGAATTTTTAAGGCAAGAAACAAAACAGCAGGTAGGGCCTAGGAGTATTAAAAGACTAAAAAATGACGAGATAGAAAATGCAAAGTATGAACAGAGAAAATACGCAGAAAAATGAAATAAAAGTCTGAGTAGAGGCTAAATACTTAAGACAAAAGAAAATTATTGCTTGGAAAGAAATCGTGCAAATGTGCAAGTCATTACAAGAAGATGAATGTTTAAAGATTGAATAAGAAACTCAGATTTGGTCGAAAGAAATTTTTTAATAGTTCTGGCTCAGATGCACCAGGAAAAGGACTAGACTGACTGCCAGCAAACCACCCCCCATTGTGTGATAGAGGTCGTTTGTTCTTTCAGAAGCCAAATTCAAGCCTTAAAATACTGATGTTCCTGCGAAGTAAAAATTTCTATGTTCTATTTGCACACAATGGCATATCTACTAGCGCTCTACACTTCCCCTTGAACGCATGTAGGAACATGACTTCTCACAATGTCATGCAAATATCTTATTGCACTGCATATGACCTTGTGATTTCCAGACTTGAAAATAGATTTATGAACCAATGTTCACATCAGCGGGCATAGATGTTCTCTAAGAGCATCATGACAAAAACCTTAAGATGCTTTAAAATGAACTCACAAACAACTAGGAGTATATGAACAGAAAAAAAATAAATAAATGAAAAGTAAGTTAGATAGTTTGCACTGTGGACAGCTGGAAGCCACAATAGGCAATTGATCAGATTTCAGGCAATATGGGTAAGACTGAACTCTCTTGTGGGTATGATTTCAGTCTTATATAAGACTGAACTCACTAGCAAAGACGGCATATCCTATGAAATATAAATAAATGGCATGTAAGAACGAACAGCGAATTCATCAAGTAATATTATCCATCTCTTGGAAGACCATTTCTCCTTTTCGTTCACCTCTTTTTATTTTATAATCTTATTGAGAATTGAAAGATTACAGAAGCAACAAAAGACCATAGTACTGATTTTTTCTTGCAGAAATATATCAGAATTTTCTTAGCATAGTTTTCACTCAATGAATCTTTTCTACTGGCCTGTAGTGGGACTAAGGTGTCTAATTTTCCCTAAGAAGACTTCCAAAGTAATGCAATCCCAGTTAAAAGAGCTATTGTTGTCTGCCTGACATATAGCATATGCTTAGTGTCACAGTCCGAATTTTCCAGCCACAAAACCATGTGATGCGCCTATTCCCATTGGGAGCAGGGCTTCAGTAAAACTGAACCCCGAGCACATTTAAATGCGAGGGTCGATCCAGGAACGTAATCACGAGAAGCACATAGTGTTAAGAATATTGAATCCAAATAAGTCGCTATTCGAAAGCACGGAGACACGAGCAAAGCATTTAATAGCAACAAGCAACAATCGGTTATGGAAGAAAATTTTTGAATTCATTTTCTCATATAGAGGGTTAAAGACCTTCTAACCTTTGGTATTAATATACATTAAAAATCTCCAACATTTACAATAAGGTATTTAACTTCTCTACATTACTAAAATTCAAACTAAATTTACCTAAATTTCTAAAAAAATTCAATAATACGAGAAAAATTATGTAAAAATTTGCATAACTCGGTTTAGATTTTAACAACCTTCCCATACCAAGCCGTCGATGTCGTTGTTGACTTGATCTTCAATATAGTTTTGGTCTCTTACTTTTTCAATCTCATGTTTCTAACAAGTTTCCAACCTATTTCTTCTGTTCTTCTCTTCTACTTTACGAGCGCTTCTTTATTTCTCTTCTCAGCTGATGCCATCACCTACCTTTCAAAAATGACCTCTTCAACTTCTAACATTGGTTTTAGTCTAATGTTGGTTTGTATGGAAGACTGGGTGGACCTTATCGATTTTAGAGGATCCATCCTATATGATAACTTCCCCACATAAGCAATGATATGGACCGGGCCTTTATATTTCCGTAAGAGGTGTTTGTCTTTTCTTCTAAGAAGCCACATATTCTCTTAAAGGAGTTTCATCAATACAAGATCTCCCACATTGATTGTACAAGCCAACTTTTATGATCTGCCCACTTCTTCATTCGATGAGACACTTTCACCATGTAGGCTTTGAATATTTTTGTGTTCTGCTTTCACTCCCAGGCAAAGTTGTAGGTATGAGGCACTTTCCTTTGTATAGCTTAGTTATAGTATGTCAAAGAAATAACTGCTGACCTACTACAATCCCACAAAGACACTTGTTTGAAGAACACTTTTGAGTTTTCAAATAAAATTGAGCAATATCGAGGATCTTCAATAATTATTTTGACTAACACTCACAAAATGGCACATGGACTCCTTAAGTAAGCCATTGAATCTCTTTGTTTGACTAACATTTTGAGGATTGTGGCTAGATGAGAAAGTTAATTCTAAATAGAGTAATATGAACAGTTCTAACCAAAAGGCGCCAACGAAGCATTTCTGTCACTCAATTCTTTAGGGCATTCCCTAGTATTTGACGATGTGCTTGAAGAAAAGAGATGTCTCCTCTTCTGAACAATCTATTTTTGTTGAAATAAAGCTGGCGTGCTTTGAGAAATGGTCCACGATCACTTAGATGCATGAGTATTCACCAACCTTGGGCAGCCTAATGATAAAGTTGAGAGAAATATTTTTCTAAGGTCTACTAGGTACAGTGAGAGATACCAATAATCCCGCTAGCTTTTGACATTCAATCTTGTCTTACTGACAGATGAGACACGTCTTCATATAACTCATCATATCATCCTTCGTCTTGGGTCAATAATAACCCTTCTATAATAAGCTCAAAATATGCTATCACCCCAGATGACCAATTCTTATAGTGTCCTAACACTCTAAGAAACATCCTCCTCAGTGCTCTAGCCTCAGATAAGAGAACTTGGTGTCCCTTCGTGAAGATCTATTCATAGTCAAACCTGAAACCTTCAAGTCTTACCCTCTTGAATCAATCTAAATAGAGTCACGTCCATTGAGTCCTTCTCAAGGTTTAACTTCACTTGCTCTTTAATGGTTGTGACAATACTGTTTGCTAATAGGTGGGCTACTCAAGACAAGGCAGCGAGGTGTGGTCTTCTACTAAGGTTATCCGTGACCTACTTGCAATGTCAAGCTTTATGTTCTAACTCCAAATCGAATTCCACCAAAAACTCCTACCATGAAACCTACTTTGAAGTTAACTTCGATTGTATGAGTATGCGGTTGGCAGCAATGTTATCGATTTTTACCATGACCTTGGAGCCGAGCAAATAGGATCTCTATGTCATTAGACAGTGCATGATCGCCGGCAACTCTTTATTTTTTTTTGGGTTGTATAACGTCATTTTGTCTCATTTAGTTTCCCACTCATGTAGGCTACTAGATGCCTTCTTGCAATAAGACCCTTCTGCGGGTAAAATCTCACACATCAGTCTGCACCACAAAGTGCTTGGTAACAATTGAGGGACAAGCTCCTTCCTTGCCACACATTTCAACTCCTCAAAGGCTTTCTAACATGCCACCAACAAATCCCACTTACTATTCTTTTTGAATAAATTTGTCAAAAGCATAGCTTTCTTTGAATACCCTTCTATGAAGTGTCGATAATAGTAAGACCAATGAATGAGCGTAACTCACTCACACTTAGTGAAACTTGCCAATCCGAGATAGCTTGCACCTTTTGATCTATCTTAATCTAACTTCACGCCATGAAGTGCTTCAACAAACTATCTCCTCTTGAGTAAAAGAGCATTTCCAATGCTTCACGTAGAGATAATTCTTCTTCAACTTTTGGAAAACTAGTCTTAGATTCTTTAGGTGACCTTCTAGGCTTAAACTATATATCATATTGTTGTCTAAGTAGCCCACCGCAAATTTGTCCAAGTATTCAAGAAATACCTACTTCATTAACGTGCCAAATGTCACTAAGGCATTGGTCAAACCAAATGACATTACGAGCCACTCAAAAGCTCCATATTATAATACATGTAGTTTTTGGCTCGTCCTCCTCTGCGATTTTGATTTTGTGATAACCCTACCTCAAATCGAGCTTTGTGAAGCATTTTGCATTGCTCAATTGATCAAATAAGTCAATGATCAAAGGAATTAGATAGTGGTTCTTCACGATCAACTTATTTAGAGTCCTGTACCAATGCAAAGGCGTAGACTTTCATTTTGATACTTCTAAATAAAACAAGGGCTTCACAATATGCTTTTGAAGGGCAAATGAAACCCGAATTTATTAACCCATCCAAGTGTTTTTGAAACTCCGCTAGTTCAAGAGGTGCCATCCTAGATGCTCCTCAAACAAGTGGCCTCACCTACAATATTAGTTTGATCTAGTGATCCACCACTCTCTAGGGAGAAAAAACCTTGATAACTCCGCTGGCATTAACCACCTCTTCAAGGAGCCTTAACTGGCTAGTAAGGCTATCCCCTCATCTTTTGATCTAGTCAAAAAATTCATCTTAGCCTTCTAGCTCAATCACCCTTCTCTCAAATGTTTCAAGACAAGTGATTATGGTCGGATGAGCCGCAGGAGTTGCTGAGTAGTTGACTGAACTATAGAAGTCGTCTAAGTAACCATCTGTGGTGTCACTTAGGCAATCACTATCCAATCATATGAACTTTTCTCAAAATTGAGGCTTTCCTTATTATTCATCTCTTAAATCAGGCTCTTATACCAGTTATTATTGTCAAAATTTTATAACCATAAAAATTGACCCCCCAAGCAGACTTTAGTGTGAGGGTTGGTCCTAGAACGTGATTACGAAAAAACACAGTATCAAGAAGATCAAATGTAAGTTGCTAATTGAAAATGTGGAAACACAAGCAAGCAAGTAATAACAACAATCGAACATAAAGGAGGTTTCTTGAATTCATTCCCCGATGTAAAACGTTTTGGGCTTTTTGGCCTATAGAACTAATATATATTAAAAGTCTCCCAACTTTTACAATGGGATATCTAGTTTTTATATAATATTAAAATTCAAACTAAATTCACTTAAACTTTTAGAAAAAATTAAGGATATAAGAAAAATTATGTAATATTTGTTAGCATCCCAATCTTGAAGAGATACTATGTCAACAACCCAAACTGAAACGTCAAAATTCAATAAAGTATATCTGAAAACAATAAAAAGCATAACTTGCTGCTATACTAAAGACTAACCAGTATGACCAATGCAGTCTTTCCATCCCTCTTATTATCTTCACATGGCTCATAACTGCGTATGTTGTGCTTTTGTTTGATTAAACCATCCAAAACATGCTGTGATATCCTATCATGAAGAAGGAATTAGTATCATTGAGTTCTTGCACTCGACTGATATGGCAATAGGATTCATTACAGAACAGTAACAGAGAATTAGAGTCAAATGCCACCATCCCCAGATTCAAATTCTTAATCAAATACTCAGAGGGGAAAAAAAAACAAACAAAATAAGATTCTTGGCTGGGACCCACGAATGAAAAAAAAAAAAGTGAAGACAGGCAAGATTGTGATTGAAATAGGTTAAAATTTT
>JAOVVI020006145.1:0-15851 GCA_028571085.2 Nepenthes alata | reverse complement strand
AATTAAAGCAAATCTCAAGGAAACCCTCATATTCAACTTTCAAAATTTCTCCATTGAATAAAAATTAGGAAAATAGCTGTTTTTTCAGTGTTCATATTAGTGTTAACCGGTTGCCTAATGAGTTTTCCAATTCTCCATGGAACATCCTTCCTATAATAATGGAGCGATAGACTAGATAGTCAAACACAGACTACTATAGAATCAGCTTTCTTGTCTGAAAATTTGAAATCTGGGTTGCAAAAATAAATAGTCAAATAGTGTTAAAAAAACCATCGAGGGGCCATTTTCTAGAACCTGCAAATAATCATTCCTACTGGTAAACTTGTCTAAGAAATAATTAAAATCCAGATCAATCAACTTATAGCTACTTTTTAGGTGCCACAGGATGAAAATTTCGGCACAGAGAGCTCGAAACCCCAATAGGCGACCAAGCAATTTCACAATCACGGATGTTTACCAGGCCTTGGCTAGCTCACCTTGAAAACCACAGATATGGCGATAGAGGGCCACTTAAAAAACCGAATGTGATATCTGCTTCTTCAGCTACGACATCCTCAATCTCTTCAGCCGGGGCATGTTGGTCTTAGCTGCCGTTTCTGACCATATCAGTAAAGGTCGGTTTCCCTCAAGGGTCCAAGGAAGCGCCACTGAAGTTTTTGAGACCCAACTCATCATCATCGTCAACATTCAATTTCATCTCCGCAGTGAAACCAGCTTCCCCAGCCTTTTATCTTCTTCTGTGAGCAAACATCAGCATTGCAAGAAACCCTTTGACCGCCTGATATCTCTACCATCGCTGGGGTGGCAGAGATATCACCATGAAGACATGGTTAGCCAACGGAACACTAGGTTTTTGAAAGAGCGAGCGTGTTCTGAAGAGCTCCTTGTGTTCATTTTGGGTGTGCTTTTTCATCGTAGAAGTAGTATTCAATATGGTGATATAATGAACTCACATCTCTACTTTAACTTCTTTTTTCTCTATCATACAGAAGTCCAAGAAAAGTCAAATTATTTTAAATTTATTATATGCAATATTATATTGTATTATATAACAGTATTTTTATAGTTTAAACACATACCCGTTAAATCATATAGTTACAGCTCTTGACCCATAACATCTAGTTTCATATGATGAAAAATAAATATAATTTTTCAGGGTAATGACCAGTACAACAATAGAATCTTATGTCCTATTGCATGGGGATCGTATATATAAATTTATTTTTAAAACTTCATACAATTTAGTTTAATGTTCTTTAATACATGTGATTTTATAATGAAAAATCAATTCTACAGATTCCTAGTTAAGAGAGAAGGGGAAGAGCAGATCGACCAACCGGAGACGAATGGTCACCTGAAGCTTTGCTAGTAATCAGACTCGAGATCTCTCTGTGGCTTTCAAATCAATTTCCGACATTAAATCCAAAGCTGCGAAGTTTAATACCGCAATGTCCTTGTTCAATCTGCACATGGCTGCTTGGATCATGAACCATCTTCAGCGTTCTGAGAGATGAAATGTGTGGTAAGAGAACGGCAAAGTTCTCAAGTCCAACAGCTCGTAAGGAATCATGAACTCAATCTTCTATCCGCATATTCTTTCTCAATGGTACCGAGCAACAATTTGAAGCGCTCTTGAAGGCTCGTTTGGATATTCTTGGTGATTCTTTTTTGATGCCGGGTGCTTTTCAACCATGCAATTCCGAGGAACACTTTCACCTGACAACCGTTTGATCGAGAGGGAATGTCCTCGATCTGATATCGAAGGTGAAGCTGCAAAATAAGAGCTAAAATGACTTTGTCATGGCATCCATAGAAAACGTACTTCCTGCCATGATAGGAGAGCATTAGGATCCACTCTTGTCCACTCTGTCATATTAATACGTATTTTCCTACCTTCATTATGAATAAATTTACCAGGGATGTTCAAAATAGAGCTCCTTAATGTATATTATTTACGGACAATATTGTTTTAATATGACAGGTGTGTAAACAAAAATTAGCATGCTGGACTAATACTATTGAATAAGCCTAAGATGTATAGAAGAAAAACCGAATGTGGAAAGTGATTTTGACAATCCGAGATGAAAAAATTAACAAGTAAAAATAATATACTTCATTACCTTACATTTATAATTGAAGAAAATGGAAAGATTAAGAAAGACTATGAAGATGTAAGACATAGGATCAATATAAATTGGTCAACGTGGAGAATAACATCAGGTGTGCTTTGCACACAATATATACCACTAAAATTGAAAGACAAATTTCATAAGATAATTGTTAAACATACTATAATTTACAGATCTAAATGTTGAGCACTCAACCATTTAAAACAATAAGGATTGCAAAGATGTGAAAGATAAGGATAATAAAGGAAGTCACACTAAAACATAAAAGATAATAAATGACATTAACCATAAACATTTAGAAGTTGCACAAATTAAAAATAAAACACAGAAATAACGTCTAAGGTGATTTTGAATGCTAAAAGCGTAGACCAAATAAAATACCTGCTAAAAAAATACGTTGGTTGTGGTTGGATGGAAGAAAGGAAGTAGAAGACCAAGTAAACTAGAAGCAAGATTGCTTCCACACTACTATTAAGCGGAACCAAGTTGAAAGAGAAAAGTAAATTCATATGTCAAGATTCAATGATTTATTGTTGTTGAATATATCGAAAACATGAAATATAATAGAGAATTCAAGTACAGAAGTAGACATGTATGGGCTAGTAAAGGTTGTTGACTTACACTGAAATAGTCGCCAAACGGAATCCCTTGAAGTGTAAGAACCTCTTCAACGAGCCAGCCATTTTTATCAGAAAGAGGAGACTTTTGTTGGGTGCTTGTGACTTCTCCTCTATAACAGGATATATGCTTATCAAATCTATAGTTAACCTGCCTCTGGTATACATCAGCCTTATCCAGCTCCCAAGGTGTGCAAGAATAGTTAAGATAACCAGTTCTCTCCATAACTCTTCTGTCAATTTCACTACCACTAAATGCTTCCATGAAGAAATTAATCTGAAATAACCATGAACAGATTATAATTATTTCTCGTTCAATTAGCGAATGCATGTGTCGATTTGCAGAGATGCACAAAATGTAAGTCATGTATACACAGGCTGAAAAAGAAGATGAAGTTATGTATTCTCAGATTGGATATGGTTCCTATGAGTAAGGGGCTTTAGATGAGAGCTAAGAGCAGTCAAATAGCCTGCCCACCCCCAAAAAAAAAAAAAAAAAAACCAAAAACAAAAAAATCTACCATGAGAATTGAGTTTAATATATGATATGGTCTGTTTGAGTTTATAAGAAACCAAACCCTTTCGTTATTTTGTGTAATGCACAATTATGTATTTTATAATCAACTAATCACTAGTAGCGATGTGATAGTTAAGAGTTAGACCTAGAAAAACTTAAAATAATGTAATAAAAAATAAATTAAAAATACGTACACCGACGGATGATACAGCACTAATCGAGTAGAATGACAAAAATAGACTGATATAACTAATCCCCCTCAAAAGAGAGTACTCTACCAATTAATATCTTTCCACCAAAAAAATTGATATTCCAACCAAATTCTATTCATATTTTAATCGATGGGTAAGCATTGGCATGACAATAAGCTTGTTTCGACATAACCTGAAGTTTGAGAGTTCAAATTATGAAAACAACCACAACATGTAAACCTAGTACTGTGCACAGCACAAAGGACTAGAGGAAAAGATGGCGGTAATGAGTCTTTAAATGTATCTCATGATATGGTTCTCACTTTTGATTCCTTTCTCATTCGAACCATCTCATTTAATGTGCAAGTGTGTGTGTGTACGTTATATGAATGAATGAATGTATCTAGAATATTCAATAGAAACATTCTGCAGCGCATATAAACAAACACTAGAGTAATAAACAACGGATATAAAGAAAAAGCAAGTAATGATATCAACCACTGTCAATACGAAAATGCACTACATCACATCCCAAGTTCACAGGCTCATTCTGGTGGTTTAAATTTGGAGATGCTTCAATGATATAAATACCAAAGATTTCAAAATTGTCTAGGATTAGTAGTTTAGATTCAGTTCGTGACCCCCCCCCCAACAAACACACCCCCAAAAAAAACAAAACAAAACAAAGCTCAAGATGTCACCAAATTCTGAAAACAGGATATCATAAATTATTTGTGGGTGCTCAGATGAGGGTGTGAAACCACAAGCACAAGTGCGCACACACATATGTACACAGAGAGAGAGAGAGCTCACCGGAACGGAAAGAACAGAAGAATAAACCTCAGACATGCTAACATCCTCAACTCCCATCAGTGATCCACTCTCTTCTGTCTCAAGACTTTTGGCCTCAGATTCTTCTACAGCTATCCTTACCTTCTGTTCAGGACTCAAGGATTTCGATTTCCAAAGAGCCATAATTGTTCTGTGTATCAAATTTGTCCCAAAAAAAGAAAAAAATATCAACTTGTCCTCAATTTTGCTTTCTTACGGCAGAATTAGACATCAGGAGTTGAAAGAATTGCACCCGAACATTAGCAGCTTAGCACAAAAATAATGTAACACATATTCATTGATTTGAGATTACCCACATACAAATTAATGATATATTAGCATGTCTCTTGTCACAAAAGACTGTCCAATCCAATAAAAAGACAGATGCCTGTCATAGTTTGTATCTCCATGTTGTAACAAAAGTTTAAACAAGGAAGAAGAATATTAACCACTTACTAGTTCCAATTGAAAAGAATATCATCAGGGAAAAGAATACAAACTCAATAGACATTTAAGAAGAAGGATAACCACTTTAAATCCTAAGGCATGACTAACATTTTTTATGTTGGTCTTCAGCTAATTAAAGCAACATTCTTTCCATGGCTAAGCCAGTCGGCATGTTGAAATGAACAGAACTAAAAATGGTACTTGCTGAAGTGTTGTTTCAGTTATGCTGGAAGTCTAAAAGCAGGTGCTGAAGAACTTGCAGAGTGCTTAGTCTCACTTTCAACTTCATCTGCATACATCTGATTCTATTAACATGATTATTGATCCTTTGAAAAGCTTTCCAGATCAAAATTTTGAATAAGAGATATATTCAAGATTTTTCTTAATTGGTTTTAAACCTTTTAGATTGACTTAAGTGCTGAGTAAATTATGAAATAAGCACTGAAAAACAAGTGGCAATGATCTACGCAAATAATTGGTTCTGCACAGCACATGCTAGTTGCATTCATGCTCAAAAGCAGTCTGCTTAAAATTAGCCCGTGCTGAAATAATGTGTGCAAATAGGCCTCAGTGGATGCATGATATAGCAGGTCAGTTCAGGCTAAACAGCAACAGAATAAAAAGGAAAATCGGCAGTGCAAACTAATTGAAATGGACAAGTAGAGGAACACACTATAACCCAAAACCAACTGGGATGCTGGAATCTTTTTCTAAATAATTCGACAAATACAATTATCAAAGAACAAACTTAAAACACTCACTGTCTACTTTATCAGGTTTGTGGAGGTTTAGATGCATATGGACTTACCCCGCATCACAAAAGAGGAGTTTTGCGATAACATCCATTTCACAGCTGAACAACCATAACATAGAACCAGGGCTCATCCTCGGGTGAAATATAGAATATTAGATAATCAACAACTTCTTATCAAATCAAATAGGCTGACGATGTCAATAAATAAAGGCAATGACAATAATTAAAGAGAGGGAGAGAGGGATTTGATCATCACTATACAAAAACCTAATAAAAGTTGTGAATTCTGCAAATAAAATCAAAATAGAAATTACCTGTGAGCCACCGAGAAAGATACAAAAGATTGAAAGTGAAACTTAAGCCGGCCTTCCTCATCTTGCGTCTTCGCACCATGCCTTGCATCCAAGCCTCTGCCTACTCTGAGAGTTACAATAATGATTGGACTTCCCATGGATGACAGATTAGGTGAAGCGACTTGAATATCCTCTATGTCCTCCCAGAGGAAAAAGAATTTTGCCTTTTGTCCAAATAGATTTCCATGGAATCCTATTATTCTTGCTGATAAAAAGAGGCGTCCCTGGAACAACACCATTGAAATTAAAAGGGGCAGAGACTTTAGATAATCACTAACAGAAATCGAAAGAAGCCAAAATTAGAGCTAACTTAACTCGAGTTAGGGAATAAGAAAAAGATGGGACATGTACTATCATCGAAATGTTCAAAATATGAACTGATGCCAAGCATAAGACACTGACTTTCTTATTTGAGTATTCTGATAACATAAGAAAGGAACATCACCTGCAGGGGCATCTTGCGCCTCAAGTGACAAGTAAAATCATTGATGAGAAATTCCTCCTGTGGAAGGCCAAATAGCTTTTGAAATGCCAAGTTTGTTTGCGGAGATCTCACATTTATCTACATGCAGTTGAAGTGGGGAAAAAAGGAAAGAAATGATAATCAGAGTGACAGCAGTCGTAACTCAATTCCAGATAAAGGTCATTACTTGTTACCTTCTTCCCGACCTCTTTCTCCATCTTGGCTAGGTAATCCCCAACAGCATTGCCTCCTCGTGTATTATCCATGAATATTCTCAAATGCAGCTTTGACTGGCATGCCTGGGCCAGCTTTCCTTGAAGGGGAACCAACACATCAGCCAGATCCGATATATTAGTTTTCAGAAAATTTATTTTAGCATGCCCTAGAGAGGTCGCATCGTCAAATGGTCCATCAAAATCAAAAACTTCCACATCTAGCATTGATGGGGGCTCATCCATTGCATCAAATTCAAAGATTTCTGCAAATCCAATTTAAAATCACAAAAATAATAATATTCAGATACATGTCTCTGAGCAAACAGAAAAGAGGAAGAAAAAAGAAAAAAAAAATCAGATAAATGCCTTATCAAGATAAGTTTCAAACAAGATCAATGATATGATAAAAGGACAGGTAAGAGATGAGATTCACCATTCCATTGAGGATCTAACTTCTGAAACTTGATTGAGCTGGTTCTGGTTTTTCCATTACAAGTAAAGACAACATATGGATCAGAGAAACCTGTTGCGTCGACAGCTGCGAGGCTGCTTCCTTCAATCAATGCAACAGTAAGCAGCCACCCATCACCTTGTGCTTTGATTCCATGATCACTTCCTACATTTAAAACACAAACAAAAAATCAAACTAGTCAAATTCAAAAGGAAATGCATTCGTTCAGAAGACAAGGGATATGAATATCGAGTCAACAACAATAACAAGCCTTTTCTCTCTGAAAAAATCCAAGGTAAGCAGATTGTGGTGTTTTCAGTCATCCTTTATCCGGAAAGAGATGTCAAAGAAGGCATAATAATCATTTTTCCCGCCATAAAGTTTTTCATTATTCCATTTCTATTAAACTAAACTACAGAATACTGCTACTCTTCTTTTGGCAAGACAGTCATCTAGTCTATAATGGAACCATCTGTATGAAGTCTTTTGTCAAGCTTTTAACAGGCTCCAGTTTCTACTCCAGTTTTCAGCACATTGTCATTAGTTAACTAGAAAGGTGAAGCTGCATGACCCTGGAGAGGAGGGGTGGAGCATTACATTGCCATTAACAGGGTTATAGTTCCAGAAGGTCACACAGATCATTCCATTGCAAAGAAAAAGAGGCTAACAGAGATGTCTCAGATCCTCATGTTACCAAATGAAAAGAAAACACAAGTACTCAGAGATATGAAACCACTAAAACATTACCCTTCTGCACTCTGGCTTGCATGAATTGTGCTACCAATGCCATCACTCGTTCAGCTTGAAGAACCAGGACAGAGCATACAATCAGTTCACCAATTGAATCAGGCAAGTCTAGTCCAGTAAACTCAAGCCCTTGAGCAATGCTAGGTGCAGCTAGCCAGATGTGCAGAAGAACATACAATCCCGCAATAAATGTAGAAATTACAGTAAAATTAGCTAAATAATGGACTGCAAGCTTCCAATCTGACTGGGATTCTGCCTGCAAAGAAGCCAAAACCTGATCCTTACTGGAACCAGTGTCTTTTAAATCAACAGGTTTGACATTTTGAGATAAAAAACTTGCATACTGCTCAAAACTGTCCTTCAGACCTTGCCTTGCTCCGTTCTCAATCATGCCTTTCAACATAGTGCTTTGAATAAAATTCATTCGCCAAGATATGACGAAGTGAGAAGATGGTTCTCCTGAAGGCAGCTCAGGTCCAAGTGTAATGCAGTAGAGTAATTCTACCTTAAAGGTGCTTCCATATATGACATCTGGAGTGCTAACACTCCCTAGAATGGCAAAAGCATTACCATCAGCTTTCAGATATGTTTGATTCTCAGTAGCTTTCACAGCCTTAATTAGTTTTGTTGCAGGATTAACGTAAGTAACCACTCTTTTGAAGTTCTCAGCATCATTGTCAAATTCCCATGGTCCAATTTGCAAATCTGTCTTTCCTTGGACGTCTGATAAGCCATGGAGGAATTTTGAATCTGGTGAGAACAATAGAGTATTTAAATCAGCAGGTGCAATTGCATAAAGCTGGTCCAGAAGTACTCCTCCAGATAAATTGCTTGGAACTTCATTTCCATGATCTCTTGATACCATTATCATCATCACTTCATCAAAAGAATTGGGATAGAATTGCTCCCCAGACTTGCTAATGGCCTGAGGTTTTATTGTCCCTGAATTTAAATCAGTACTACTAGCAGTAGACAATCTTATTTTCCCATTTGTATTACATATCTGAGCAACTTGATTTGCAACATTTAGTTCTTGAAACTTATCTTCATTATAAGAAGCAATTTCTGATCTTGTTGGAGAAGAGGATCTCGAGGTGCTGCCTAATGATGCTGAAGATGATTCGATTTTTGCATCCTCACACTTACTATTCCAGTCCATGAAAGAATTATTTTCAGTAAGACTTACATTGAGGCAAATTTCACCTATTTGAAAAAGAAAAACTTTTGAGGCTATTGGTTCAAATTATAACTAAAATAATTTTAAAATAAAAGAAGGAAAAAACATGTTCTTCCTTTTCATTTTCTTTTTTTTTTGGGGGGGGGGGGGATGTGGAGGGAGAGTAAACAAAGGCAAGAGTGTGCAAAGAAAGTCACAAGTACTTAACTGCAGGGGAAACATGAAAACAGAATTCATCATTAATACTTTGAATTGTAAACAAACTATACATAGATTGCACTGCACTCTTTTTCTGCTAAAGATTTTGCATCATTATGACTCCACCTGAATAATGTGCCATGGACATGCTTCATCAACACAAACTAAGAAAGTTTCCTTGAGCCAGAAAGCCCGCTATTAAATTCTATTGCAGAAATAACACAAGGAGCAATCACACTCCACCTCACTCAGCAAGGCATGAAAGACCTTTTGACTTTCTTAAGGTAAAGTAAACCCAAGTATTTTGATGGCAGCAAACATCAAGGACAATAATCTAAACGTGGTTATGCTAAAAAAAAGTGGTTCACGTTTTTTCACTCTTTCAACACATGCAATACCAGTTTAGCCAAGGCAAAGCACACTTTTTCAAGGGGCTAAGACTTAAAATGTTCACCTAAGGCTTCAGATCTTGAATAAAATATCCCCATGAGCACATTTGCTATATTAATCATTTTCTGCATTCATCTCTTCCAAGTACCACACCCTCAGTACTGAAGGGCCATCAAGTCTTTGCTCACCATTTCCAGTTGAATGTCATACTAGCTCTTCCTCTAGCCAATTCCCACCACTTTTCCTCAAAGGTGTCTGGTAGGTCTGCATTGTAAATGTCCAAACCATTTTGAAGTGGTAATGGATGGCGTTTCCAGCTGTCTATCGATGTGCCAATTATTCGATTCCTATTCATCTTTAGCAGTGAGTTCACTAATCCACCCTCACATCATCAAGTATGCTACACTGATCTACTGGAAACTCGTTTTTAACAGCACAACAATCTGAGCCACATAATATAGTTGATCGTATTGTCATTCTATACATTTTTTGGTTTTAATTTTACATAAAATCAACCGTCACAAAAAACTTCTAAGATATTTGTCATAATATTGATATTGGTTGCAGTCATATTGGGTGGCACATATCGAATGTCGCGAACGCAAAAAATAATAATTATTAAAAAAATAAAACTAATTTTTTACTCAAAATTTACCCTCATTTGCCAAATCATGTGTTGGGCCTAACATATAATAATCAGAATTAGAAACACTAATCCAAGCTAAACTGAGCAAAAATAATAAAAGAAGAGGGATTTAAAATGAATATTTACAGTTTGTTCTTCAAGAGAAATCTTGGCCTTTATCTCATCTCTACAACAGAATCCAAGCTTTTGGGAGATGAAAAGTGTTTAAGATTGTTCCGTCGATCCTTTGGTATGTTTTGAGTTTGTTAGATTCGAAGAAAGAAGAAAAAGGAGAACTAAAACCATGTGTCTGCACTCTGCAGTGAAGAAGATAAAATTTTGTAGATTTTAAACTACTGGCCAATTATATTGGCCATATCACACATATGGGCAGAAATTTTGAACATCCTTTCAATATATCGGCAATATTTCCCTATATGTGGAAATGACATAGGAGGTCTCAATACTGCTATGTATCAGCCAATATTTAAATATTTTGCCAAATGACTCATCCTACTGTGCCTCTATGTCCTCCAACATCATCTATGAAAAGACTGACTTGCAGAAAAGGACTACACGTAAGCTTTCATGCATCTTTCAACTCATGGGATTTTCCATCCACAATAACAACTGCGTGTTGAAAAGATTTTGCAGTAACAAGCTATCCTTATAATGCTTCCATTTTCAAAATATATCCTGCTCCAAACCTTCGAACCATTCAAGGAAAAAAAAAGCACAATATATAATATTCATATTCTTTGGATTTTGTTATTATGGCTCAAGGAATATTTAGGTTAATAGCCTATTCCCATGTTGAGTTTAATTTGATCAGGATGTGTTTTGGGACATGTTTATGATTTATTTTCCTAACAAGGATTTATATTGTGAATTACTTGGGATTATTTATTTCATGTCTAAGCCTGGGATTATTTATGATTGGGGTTTAATATCTTTTGTTTATGAGGATATAAATTAAAATTGTTGATAATCTAATTAATATTTTCCTAAATTGGCCCATTGGATGGGAGTTACTGAAGGCGATAATATGGGCTTTGCATGTGTTTCACATGGATTTTGGGCTATCCTACTACAAGCAAGTATACTCCACAACATTTCCTTTGTTTTGCAAGTATACATAATGACTGATTTGCTTTTTCCAAAATTCATGTATTTGAGCCTTGATTCTATCTCTTGAATCCTTGATTTTGTTCTTATAACATGTGAAAATTGTTTATGCTTAGTGATATTGTTGGGGGTATGTTGGCATGTGATTTTAATGTATTATAATATCTAAGTTAGTGTTGCACGGAATGATGGATTTTGAATAAAAACCTTGTTGGAGATAAATTAGAATGAAAGCATGATGAAATCAAAATTTAGGCTGGTCGTGAGGTGTGTTGTGGAGTGTATGGAGAATACTTGGATAAATGTAGGAAGTAATCAAGGTATTGTTATGTAATTATGGAGTGGCATGTGGATTATGACATTGTTGGAAAATGTTGTCAAAATGATAATGTTGCTGTTGCAAAGCTAAATAATCATGTTATGTCGACAAAAAAAATCTAAGCAAGAACTCGAAGAGAATTCATTGTATGTGAATGGAATATTTAGTACTTGGGGAATGGGGAATATTTATCAATTTAATGACAATGAATGTTATGTTGGTAAAGTTTGGGGTTTGATTTCTTAGTGTAATGAAGATTGCCGTGAAGTATAATGATTGGAAAGATTTTGTTAAACAGTAGTGAAAAAAGGGGAATCAAATGTTGATTCGTAAGATGATAATGATGTGGTTTTCACGTCCAAATTTGGTGATATGTTGCTGAAGTTGGAAGTTTAGCTAACCGTGGCATCCAACTGCTCAAGCATGAAGTTATGGTCATGAATATGATAATTCAAGTGCTCAGATGCACATATTGTTGTTAAGAAAATGATAATACTGTTGTTGCCTAAATGATTTAATATGGTCTAAATGATGATTGCTATTGGATATTAGGTCAGCTAATATATATGCAAGTTAAACATCCTACCTGTTATTTTAGTGTGACGTTAGCAATGTGGTTGTTGGCATTTATTGGATGGTTCAATTATGTATACTTTGGAAAATGGTGACTCAAAGGTTGACTAAGTTGTTATAGTAGAGTTATTAGCTGTTATGCAAATTTCTACAAGGTAATTTGTATCACCGTAATGTTCAGGTATGAATTTAGGAGTTTAACATGGCAGGCATGTGGGTTTATAATGATGGTGAAATCACCTTCCTTATTAAACCTTCCAATTGTTGGAATTCATAACTTTCATCATCCCTTGGACATGTTGTGGTGTTCTTGAACTTCGGGAATTTGACAATTTCCTTTGGACACATTGACGCATCATTAGACTTGTTGGTATCCACTTTACTTGTCCTATGTATGTTGTTGATGTGGATGAGCTAAGGACAGTGTGTGAAGACACTAGGAAATCCATATATAACTTGAGAGTCTTCATTATAATCTATGTTTATATCATGCCTAATTCATTCTTGTTGTGTTGAGAGAGTCGTGATGCTTCCATTCAAGGGGTTACGTATTCCTGGTATAAATCATCATATAGGAATTAACGAATGATCATGATAATTATCAGTTGAGTTGAGACATGTCCAATTGTCAGCATATTTGAAACAATACATACTGTATGTTTTAGTCCTCAACAATCGCAAGGTAGATATACGTCGGCCAATGATAGAGGAAGGTGGCTTAAATACATTGATATTCTATTTTTTGTAGTATTTCATTACATGCTCATGTTGATTGGTGTATGATTGGACATTCTAACTATGTTGTGTTGGCTTGAGTCTTATTTGATTCATATCATGTTGCTTCTTGTTGTTATCCTCAACCTTGGCTGATGAACATATTTGCAGGGCTTGTGGCACACCATTGCATCTTCTTCATTTTCAAATTTAGTAGCATATGCAATGGAGGGAATTGAGGTCAATGATGGAGCATTAGAAAGTGCTGCTAATTGGTGGAAACTTGTATATTTGCTTGATCTTGAAGACCTTTTTTATATTTGTAATACTTATGGGATGTCTAATTATGGAAAGAATGCATTATAATGATCTCGTGGTATATGTTGTGCTATACTGACGTCAAGATTGAGTAGAGAAAATGTGTCAGTTTTACTTTTCGACTATTGATTACTGAATCGGGAAGTGTAACTTGATGGTTATTGATGGATTATTGATTAAAGGATTTATTTCAGTGTAGCAACGTTATCCAAGAGCATGGTATTGGTTTATGTTTTATAATTAAGTCCTGGGTTATGACACGCGATTCAATTCAATCTCAAGCTTGCATGATTCTAGAAATAATTAGTTCAATTCTTAATACAAGAAGGTTGCTTTAATTCAAACTAAAACAGGCTAATTCTTTCAAAGCCTCATATCGGCAGAAAAAATCCAAAATTAGACTCTTCTCTAAAGCCAGGGTTTCACAAAATTACACCCTTTCTTTCACAGGCCACAATGAACCACCTCAAGTGTCAGCAGCATCAACCAAGAGTATCAATTATTATCATCTATTTCCACAAAAATGCGCTACCGCAAGAAGAGATCTCTACAATCACATTTTTACAGATGCATCGTTTAAATTCACAAGACCCAGTTAAAGAACACGACAAAACGGGCTCACTTCCCTGATTTGAATAACTCAATATACACCAAGAAGCGCACCATTCCCCAAAGCATTCATCACAACGGTACAAAATTGAAGTTAAAAAATCCAATAAACTAAATTAACTTTTGGACATTCCTATAGGTCATTTCGCCCCAGGATAATTTAAATCATTCAACTGTCAGTGAGAAAAATAAATGTTCATTTAAGCCAACTATAGTACGTCATGCTCAGAAATATTTAAATTCAAAAGCTTACTTCCTTTTTTTGGGAAGGGAGGCAAAAAAGGAATACACCAGAGAAGAGATATGATAATTACCACAGTCCTTGCTCTTGGACTTCTTACTCTTCGGTTGCAAAGAGTACCAGGCAGTGCCAAGGGATTTATTTTCAGCGTCAAAAACACGAAAAACTGACACTTTGATTAGCCCAACAAAATCATCATTGAAATACTTGTCCTCGTCCATAACAGAGACGAGGAGTTCATCGCTTAGATCATCAACTCGGAAGCTAAATTCGTCGCCCCAGTAAGGGTTTAAGCTTTTCTTCACAACCTTAGTCTTAAACTTCTGCTTTCCTAGCTGCAACCTTACATATGGATCACTATATCCATTAAGGTCCATGGCAGGCAAATCCCTTGCTTCAATCACTCTAACTACTAATTTCATTGTTTTCTTCTTCCTTCCTGAAAATGTTGTTATCAAGGCCCAGTCGCAAAAAGAAATTGGGGCAAATAACTTGAAAATCCGAAAACACGTTTATGGTAATAACTAATTAAGGACGTTTTATTCAAAGCAAAAGAGTGATAATACCTAAAACAGATTTCACTTCACATGCAGACTCATGCCTTACGACTTACATAAACTGAGACTGAAAATGCTAAGTTAAGGTAACCGTAAATGATTGTAAGTTGGCTAAATAAACAAACAAAGATGGCAGTATCAATGAGAGATCAGCGAAGTAGACCAGATGAGGACAGAGAAAGATAAATAGGAAGATGAAGGTCAATGCTATAATTTCAAAGAGAACAGGAAAGGAAATAAACCCTAGAAATGTTTTGCCACAGGTGATTCAATTTAGAGAGAGAGGACGAAGGCAGGAAGAAGGCAGGCAGTGGAAATTGAAGTTGAAAAGGCCATGAAGACTTTTCGCTGTGCACAGCGAAAATATTCAACGCAAGAAGCTATGCAGCGCGGACGCTCTATAATTTTTTTTATTGCGGATACATTTTTATGATTTTAAAAATAAAAATTTAAAACAAATTATGCATAGAGAACAAATTATTTAAAAAATTATAAATGGGTGGAAATTCTTCACGTTTTTATAAAATTTTTATAATTCTAAAAATATATAAATAATTTAAGAAATCTTACATATTAAAAATAAATTACTAAAATTTATAAATAGTAAATAAATTTACCAAATTCAGAGTTTATATTTTTCTATGGGTTTATTTAACTCGTTTTAATGTTAATTATTTAATTAATATTAAATAATTAAAAAAATTTAAATAATTTTTTTAAATAATTTAATTATTTAATTATTATAAGATAATTATTATTAAGAGAAATTAAATTTATGACTCTCCCATTATAAATTTAACAAATTTCTTTATAATATATATATATATATATATATATATTATATTAAGGCGTTACCTTTTTCCCAAATCATAAGAGTTAAGTTAAAGGGGGACACAAAAGTGGGAAAAGGCGCAAAGCGATAGCCTCGTCGAAACGGGACAGCTTGATTGGTTCCGGCTCATTTAGTCGTTTGTTTCAAAACGACGACGTACACAGTAAATAGTACAATCCAAATTTATGAGGTATATTAAAATTATATTATTTGATTAGACCTTGCCGGAATTGAATAGTTTGATTGATTTAATTTAATTAATTTAAAATTTTATATAATTTAATTAATATATAAAATTATTATAAATAAGTATAGTTATAAAATTAAATCTAATTAATTTTTTTAAATTACGCACAATTATAAGTGAAACTATCTGATTTAATCCAACTCGTCCAAGATTAGAATTATTTATAAATATATTTTTTTATTTTTAAATAAATATGAGTTTTAGAAAATTT